>JAHXRV010003457.1:0-25705 GCA_019904355.1 Psilocybe tampanensis
GGATCCTTTTCTTTGCCTTTATCGGTATTCTTATCTATCCTAGTCCATTTCTCCATTTTACATTTATACTTCCGTAGATCGTAGATCTTTCTTCATTCTGGATCTTGTTTATCTATCACGAATTTATCTTCGTTCATAACAGGTTGACAGCCTAGATAAAGATACAGATAGTCTGGGTATAGTCATGTGCGTGGTTCTAGGGGTGTGGTGTATTTATGATATAGTATGATGAACGACTATGATAGAGAATGAGTGTAAAACAAAGCAGGCAGAAATAGTATGGAGGCAAAACAAAAACAAAAACAAAAAGAAGAAGAAAAAAAAAACGAAAGTAAAAGAACGAAACAAACATAACTTCCACACGTACGTTGAAGCTTCAAACACCGACACCCAAGTCCACCCTCAACGTCCCTCCAGCTCTCTCGCTCCTCTCCAACAAATCAGCCCACTTCGCCGCCTTCTCCTGCTCTGTAAGCGCGAACTTAGGCAGCTTCGTCTCGCCCTGTCCATCTTTCTTTCCCTTCCAATCAGAGTCATTGTCCAGATTCTTCAGATGAGCCGAGTTCTTTCCGAACGTCCCGAAGACAGGAGAGCCCGAGTTCTCTTTCGGCCCAGCAGTGGCAGAATATCCTACGCCGACACCAAACGAACTAGAGCGGCGCTGAGAACTGAATGCTTTGATGGTAATCGTACTGAGTCCACCCGAAGAGCGACGGTGGTGCATCATGTTTTTCGAGGGCGTCGCTGAAGGAAGATGCGATTCCGATTTTCGACCCGAGAGGATATTGTCTGGTTCGGTCTGAGTATTGGATGGTACGGGGTTAGGTGATGATGACGGCGAAGAGATTGGTTGGGAATGCGATGGGGTGGTTCCGGGGGCGGGTCTTTGAGAACTTCTCACAGGCCGAGGCGGTGGTGGTAGGAGTCCGAGCGTTGGCGATACTGAAAAACCAATTACGTCAATCGTGAAAATAAAAGAAAGACAATGAACATAACGAGTCGTTACATACCTGTCTTTAACGGACTCTGACCACCACCAACAGGAGAAACAGCTGGAGAATTTTTCGACCGATGTGAAAGCGACGCCGACGCCCTCCTGCTCGGGAACGAGTTAAAGGCTTCAGATGTAGAGAACGAGGGGATAGTAGGAGATTCCGATCCACTGTCCCTCCCATCCTCATCCCTATCATCCTCGCCATCGTCATCATCGACGCCCTTCCGTCTCCGTGGACCTGATCGAAGCCCCGCTTCCTCTGCAGCTTCATTTCCTAGAACGTCGAGACCAGCGACCGAATGGGCTGCAGCCGTCATGCTCATAGACCCGCCAGTGTTTTGAGGTGCCATAAACCTCCGTGGTGGTAGTGGCAAACTTGAGATTTCAACCGAAGGTGAGCGCGCAATCGTCCAGTCGTCGGAGTGGGCGGAACCTTGAGGTGGTATGTTGATGCTCATGGTCTTTTGGGATAGCGGATCGTTGGCGAGAATAAGAGGTTGCTGAGAGTTTGAAACACTGGTATCCGATGATTCGCCACGGAAGTCATCGAAACTGTGGACGTTGCGAAGTTGCCCCGGTGAAAGAATGTGTTGTTGAAGCTTCTCCGACTTCGCTGGCGGTAGCGGAGGAGTTCCGACAGCAAGAGAAGAACTCGATGAATTTGCAGAAAGCGAGCGTGATATCGCTTTTCCGCCCGCGCCAATGAGCGAAGAGGACGGCACCGGCGGTGGAGGCAGAGGTGGTAAAGGTGAATGTTTGGTCGATGCCGTCAACGACGAGGAAAGGCTCGGCCTCGAGCTTGATGGCAAACCAGGCGATGACGACGTCGATGGTGCAGAGGGCATTCCCGTTCGCCCGTTCCTCAGCGAAGAGTCAATGGAGCGTGAACTATGCAAAACACGGTTTGTATTGGAATTTACGTTTGCATTCGGGAGAGGTGGAAGGGGTGGAAGATCTTGGTTTTTCGAACTCGACTGCTCCTGATACCTGTCTCTCAGCCCTCCACCGATACTGATCCGCTTCATCAACTTCCAAAACCGCCCACCACCGCTTCCTGACCCTGGACTGGCATCCTTCGCAGGGGTTGTTTGCAAAGGTGTTCGTGAGCTCCAATCTTCCACTGAACCGCCGTTGACAACTTTGACGACACCACTATCGTCGGCGGGCATCTTCTCGATCGAGAGCCTCAGCGACCGTCGGTTCATGCTGGACTTCCCATCATGGGTCTTCTTCTTCCCAACAGCGTCATGCTGCATGCTGGCACGTCCATGTTCAAACACCATCGGTCCACCGTTCTGCTTCTTCCACCGCCCTGAAACCTTCTTACTCAGCGTCCGCCCAAGCCCACCCTTCTCCTTTCCTCGTTCTCCAACCGAGGCGGACGTGGACACACGGCCTTGTTCATACACAGCCCATGCATCCTCCTTGCTGCCAACAGCGACCACCCGCCCAGAGGTACTTCCAAAAACGGTGTAGTAAGGTGCCACATCCGCAGAATTGGGTCTTGTCTCTGGAGTAGTCGCGGGCGTGGAACTGGAGCGACGATATTTGCTAGGGGTCGAGGTCGCAGTTGAGGTGACGGTCGGTGTATTTTTTTCGAGGTCGTCGTTGATAGACAAAAGATCCTTCGTCATCGTGGTCGTCGTGGTAGTCGTAGATGCAGAAGCCGAAGGGACATGACCCGCAGCCCCTCCACCTCCATTCATATAACGTTCAATCACATCGAAACCCCTTCCACCACTACCACCAACCCCATCCACCTCACCCAACCTCCGTCCGACATCGAGATCGATTCCACTATCCGCCGTCCAACCACTGGCAAAGGAGAAGCCTGACTTTCGCTGCGAGACTGTTGTACCATCCACAGTGATGTTGCGGCGTATCGTAACGTGGGCAGGAGCTGCGGTAGTCGTAGAATGAGATGGTACAGTCGTTGTTGGAGGTTTCTTCACAGGAGTTAAACCAGAGCCCATCGCGGACAACGACAACGAAGACGACAGTGAGACACTGTGTCTTCGGTTTGGAACCAGGGGCGTGCCCTCCTTATACGCCGTCATACGTCTCTGCTTCTTTTCCTGCTCCGCTATTCTCGCATCCGTGTCTGCCGCACGGTACCGAGACATCCCCATCCCCTCCTCTTCCTCCTCCTTTCGCTGCTGACCTTTGTTCTCGGCACCGCCATCGACATCTTCACCACGAGCGATACGCGCCAACTCGTCCCTCTCCCTCTCCTGCCTCTTATATGCCTCGATGAAAGACGCAGCAGGTGTCGCCGATGGAACTTTCGCCCTTCCTCTCTCTTTTTCTTTTTCTTTCCCCCTTTTTGACTTGTCCTTGCCCTCATCCAGCTCAGAGCTCCGTCCTTTCGAACCATCCCGCCCAAATCCTGCCACACCGAAAAACATAGGTGACTTGGGCAACTTCGCCTTTTCCATCCTCCCATCAGCGAAGCCGGAGGCCTCCGAATCCAATTTTCGAGGACTGGGAAGAGGACTAGGGAGAGGACCCCTGTGCATTCTCTCCCTATCGCAATGCCTGTTCGAATCCCGAGATAGCGACCGGCCATCCCTTGAAGATCCGACAGACGAACCAGCAAGCGACATTGACCTCGATAGACCGCTGAACGCTGACCGAGAGGGTGAAGGAGAAGGCGATGTAGAACGTGAAGGAGAATGGGAGCGGGTATGAGTTAATGTGGGCGGGTGGAGGGTATTAGAAGCTTTCGTATTTCCGTTGACGTGGTCGGTTGGAGGGATGATAGGGTCGCTGGTGATGGCATTCATCCTGACGCCAGCAGTCTCTGCCCGAAATCGTAGATATTCCAATTGATACTCCCGCTGATACTCCCGGAAAGCCTCGTCCAGGAGCTCAGTTTGAACTGGTTTCGTGAGGCGTGAAGAGGAAGCTGAGGCTGAGGATATGGTAGCGGATGCAGATGCTGAGCGGTGGATAGAGGTTGCACTCTTGTTGGAATACGTGGCTGGTGTCATGGCTGGTGTATGTTCCGAGGTCGTCGTTGTGTCTGTATTCGAATTGGCCGGGATCATTGAACGCGACCGAGACAAAGGTCCAGCTTTCGAAGAACAGTGTCCACCCTCCTGAGCAATCCGCTGCTGCTGCTGCTGCTGCTGATGGTATGTGCTAGCACTTTGTCCCTGTTTTGAACCACCCGGCAACTGTCCGTGCCTCTCTCCGCCCAGGTGATGTTGCGTCTGCCCCAGCCCACGTCCATCCATCTCCATCGACTGATGTTCGTCCTGCTGATGCTGATCTCGAAGTCGAAGTCGAAGCTTAATGTAGTTGAGTAATGAGTGAAAGGAATCCAAAGCAAAAAAGCGTGGGTACATACCATCTCGTTCGACTCCATTTCTCCGGGACCGGGGCGAGCATTTCGAAGATTAGCGAAGCTATCATCCGGACCGGATGAAACACTTTTGATATTTGAGTCATCCGGCGATGCTGGAGTGAAAAACTCTGTTCGCAAAGTCGGAGAAGGAGGTTTAGGAAGAGGGCGTATTTTTTGAAGTTGGGTATATGCGGAGGACGAAGGCGAAGAATAGATAGCAGGAGAAGTTGGGATAGAGGAAGTGGTAACATTATGAGGCGACGAATGGAATGTATTTTGAGTTTTGGGGATGCTCTGCAGTACCGGTGAAAGAGAAATAGGTGAAATATTGGGTTGTGGAGGAAGACGAGTCTGGGCAATCACCGCCGGCACCGCAGACGACGCTGATGGAGGAGGGCGTGAAGCCGAATTCGTCGTCATACTCGTTTTTCTCCTGAGGACATTCGGTTTCCTTTTCTCCTTTTTCTCCTTCTCCTTTCCCTTTTCAACTTCCCAAGGAATGTCTCTAGCATCGATCCACACGGCACTGTGGACAGGCGACGAAGATGAAGAACCTTCATGCCCATGACCCGACGCAGACCCCGAACCATTCGCAAGTCGGTACATCTGCGCAGCATACCCAGGCGACGAACCAGGTGTGCCTTCACCCAACCTCTTTTTATAGCCCGACCGTTGTTCAGGTGTATCCATCCCAGAACCTATTCGGACTGCACCAGGAGGAGGAGGAGATGATGAAAAACTCCAATCGCCCAACGTGGCGATTCTATCGTCCAGAGCATCGAGTTTGACGTCGAAGTCGATGTCCATGAACGATGGACCTGCTCCTCCTGGATTCTCCGCGGCGCGGGATGTGGTTTTGGTCCTGTGTTGGTGTAAACCAAAAGCCTCCTTGGTCCTCCTCGTATACCCACCTGCTCCAACACCTGCGAGCCCCGAAAATGTCTCCGACTCGCTTCCACTCTGGGTATGATACCCATGGCCTACAGGAGCAGGCTTCGAGAGAAGCCGTTTCATCATCATCGCCGTCGACGGCGAATCCGGACGAACACTCAAGGTCGTGGCCAACGGTGATGAAGGAGCAGTCAGAGGACGTGAAAGTGATGGGTGTGAGGTGGATGTGGTGGGCGAAGATCCATTGTTGTTTGCGGTATAAGAGGGCGTCGTAGAAAGCGGAGTTGATGAGGTGGATGTCAACGAACGAGACACATTGCGTGCCTGAAGAGCAGGGTTTTGAGCGGGAGAAGATGTTGTTGAGGAGGATGTTGACCCCAGAGCAGTGCGTGGTGGAGTAAGGGCGGGGGGTGCTGACGTCAAAGGATCTGAAAAAGTTGAAGAACCAGATGTTGGAAACCTCTGAGGAGTTGAAGATGGAACCAGAGGTGTAGGAGGCAAGGGAGAGGCAAGCGAGGGCCGCCTCACAAACTGGTCCTCCACCCTTCTCGTGTGCACCGAGGCTGAAGACCTTGGCACCGACGAAGAAGATGACGTCGTCGTTGGCACGCTGGAAAACGAGGACACCGTCGGTACATTTCCGGAACCGGTACCGGCCCCGAGCCCAGCTGATACACCTCCATTCCCGCCATTCCGATGCTCGTTGGTGTCGTTGTCGGTGCTGGAACTGACGTTCGCAGCCGGTCGGTTTCCATGTGCCGGTGGAGTGGTGGTGTTCGCAGCCCCCACTCTCGACCGCTCCTCCTTTCGCACTCCTCCTGCACTTCCAGCCACATGTCCTTGAGTACTGTATTCGCCCATCAGCTCATGTGGTGTGTGAGGATTGGCGCTGGCGTTGACATGACGGTTGACGTTGATGGAAGATTCATGCCCATAGCCGTTCTTCGCGGAAGAGCCTGCAGATCCAGGTGATGACGGTGATGGTCCAGATAACCCTCCCGGTACTGATGTGTGTGCTGGAGAGGACAAATGTTATATTTAATTCGTGTAGCATGAAGCATGGAGTGAAACATACGTGATGCGGGTTTCCCCCTCGTCGAAAATGCATGGGACGTCGTGGGTGGGGAAGTTGGAGATGCGCCAGCTGGCGATGACCGGATATTCGTTCGCTCCTCCTGCAAAACAGTACGTGTATATGATCCCTCCCCTGCCTCTCCTAATCGTTCATGATGTGGCGTGGTGGTCGTAAAGCGTGGTTCTCGTTCCAGGTCCAGTGGTTGCTGTGGTGGTAAAGGTGGTAGGAATGCTCTTTCGTTTTGTCTCCCAATCGAAGCAGCCATTGGAAGAAGATATCGTTCTAACACGAAAATTGTTAGCCCAAACTAACAAAAAAGCGCATATATTCACTCACAATTCTTCCCGATTCCTCGTCTTCTTCTAATTCGTATTCTCCAGGTCCTTCAAGCCTATATCAGCCTATCAAGATAATGAAAGTCGTCAGTACACCCAAACACGAGAGGATAACCCCCAAAAGAACGACAAAAAAACACACATGATAGTGGCAACGAGGAGAGCCAAGGTAGGGCACGTGGATAAGCGACGTGCCGAGGAGAGGGAAGCGAAATAATGCAAGTTATGACAGAACTAGCTGTCTATGTGGGGCTAGCCAGCTGGCGACGAGAGAAAATATGTCAGTGTGCGTGCATATAAAAAAAACGGAACTCACGCGCCGAAAGTGGTAAGATGAGTGAAAGGTTGATGATGGCAGGCAAGCAGGCCGCCCAGGGTCGCGTGTCTTGCACAGACTCAGAGTCGAATATATGCGCGTTTCCTCGAAGAAAATCACAAAGAGTGTGTCAAAAAAAGAGTGTAGTGTATGTCTGGAACGAAAGGAGTGTGGTGACGATGAGTTTTCTTGCTGGAGTGCAGGGCAAAGAGACAAAAAAGAATTAAGCTCGCCGTCGTGCAATTCTGGTCTAAAACATCCGCTAATTGGTCGTCCTGACATTCATCACGGAATTTTTCAGTTCTTTGATCCCGAACCCTGAACTTACACCCAAAACGGCTGAATATCGGGAAGAAAACGGGCACATTGGACCCATTTCCTGACACGTCATGCACGTGATCCCTTTGTCATTTCGTATTCGTCCTTTTTCAATCTCGAGACTTCAATCCAATGTTCCCTTATCCCACTGGCCAAATAGACCTTCGAGCTACTGATCCAGATATCACATCTTCAGGGTATTCATTATCAACTCCATATACCCCCTCAAATATCCTGTCTTGACTCAAATTATTACTCTATAACTCTGGACTCGATTCTGTCGGACTAAACTCAAATCTTGGATGCTTCACCGGACTTGGGACTGGAGGCCTATGGAACCTATTGCTGCTTTAAAGGTCCTTTTCCATCCTGGATAACTCGAACCGTCGTCTCCACGGGTCATTAGTTTTTCACCACTGGCGCAATGCTGCGCGGCACACGACGAACATTCTCTTATAGTGGTGGTGGGTATGAGCCATTCACGACTTGTCGAGAAACACCTTCACAACACGTCTCCGCCGGTCCCCACACTCAATTCGCCAACTCTATGACTCTACGTCCCGCCACGGTAAGTTCATTTCTCGTTCGAATATCCACCCTCGATACATAGCCCCATCTGAATTCAGTCACATCACATAGACTCTAGTTCTTGCTGTCGAAGAAGAAGGTCGCTCCTGGATCTATCCTTGTTGCCTACGCCAACTTCCAAGCATACGACCCGATACCCAAGTCTTCTATTTACCTCGCTCCGTTGCGCGTATGCAGATACCGACGGGGTCTACGAAAGCATGACATGGGCGATCCGAGCGGCTGAGCGGCTGAAATAGTCATGATTGCGACGAGATGAGAATCAATTATATCTCTGGTAACTTGTAAGATTCAGTTCGTGTCTTATTATATTATGTGCTGATTTTCATCACTTTGGGGACATAAAGACATTCGAAGTGAACAACGGTATTTGTATCCCACTCGGTAGTACCATCATCAACCCTACAGATACGTACGACGGCCACGGAAATCTGAATATGGACAGCGCGGGGCCTACATGTATGCGCATTTTGGCATGAGGTGCAAACCCGGAAGCCTTTTTATCCCTCACGCTGGAAAGCTGATGATCTTTTTGAAGTAGTGCATCGAAGGCTGACGCGGAGGTCTACGTACACCGATTCGGGATGTACAAACCGACATCCACCGTGCTTCCCCAATTTTTTGGCGAAGTCGGTTCTTGCTTGATACCGTCCATCATCGCTGAGATCTCGAGACCTTGGACTGGTTCTTTCAAAGATCCCCAACGAGACAATTCTGACTACAATACCCATGAAGTCGAGGATGGACTCGATGTTCATCAAGGAAGATAAAGGAAGTCAACTGTGATCCTCATCCACGGTGCGCTTCAGGCTCTCTCGTTCGACGTAATGGAGCATCAATTAAACGTTACATAGCTTCCAAGGTCTTTCTGGTGAATCTATCAGAATTACACAGATATCAAGCCTGTAAGTTTAGCCCTGTCTAGGATTTCGTACACGTCGAGGAATAGGCCTTGTCGGACGACGCGTGTTGGTTGATTCATTGTCCCCTTCATCGTCACTATCACCAAAGATATAAACTGCACGCTCCTTTTCGGTCATCCGGTCCCAAACTTCTGTGGGGATATCATCCGTCTCGTCTCCTCCAGATCTGGATGTCGAAGTTTCCCCTTGGACTGGCATGCTTCGAGGTTCAGCTGGGCCTGGCACGGCATTATGAGGGTGATTGAGGTCGACATTCATGGTGTTTGAATCCCATCGCGAGTTATCAATCGTAGACGAAACGTTGCTTGCATTTCCGGTTGAAGGGTGTACAGACTCGAAAGCGGAACCAAACTCTTCATAGTGCCCGTTTTCGTAGCCAACACGAATAGAAATGCCACTCGGGACTCCAACACTTCCGTGGCCCACTATATAGGAATGAACTGATTCTAGAATGAAACGGCGTATATTATCATTAATTTGAGGATGCTGGGGTAGATGCTGAGCGGGTGGGTTGTTGCTGTGAGTAGTGTGAGCCTGATAATTCATCTAACTGTGATTGGGGTGGTTTTCTGTCGTTTTGTGGGAGATCGATGAAAATGACTTCCTGTGAGCTGGTTTTTATACTTTCTTTGTCTGGGTCATGATCCCTCCTGACGACCATCTGATTATCTTAGGGCCACGAAGACAATGAAAACTCATATGACGGGACAGTGGCCTCTTGATTTCCTGGCTACAGCTTATTGTTTATCGTCACTATGACGTCACAAATGGGCACTACACCTTTAAATTTGATACTTGTCCAAGTTGTTCCGCATAAAATAGCAATACAGCTTACTACCGTTGTAAAGGTTTGTCTACAATGATAGTGAGTCATGACCAAACCAGAGGAAGTGGAAGTCACTTCCACTACCACTGCGCATCTCCGAATTGGCCGAGTCCCTTACGCACTGACATTTTGGGTGGTGGCTGTTCAGATGGAGCACGTGCTCGCACCATTTCTGTATAACAAGATAGGGGCTCCAACCGAGATTGGACAATTCAGAAATATTGAGATAGATTTAATGAGGGCATCTCAGCCTCTGCGAGCAAAGTTCGCCGAACCGGTTCGGCGAACCACGGACCTCGAACCTCGAACCTAAGGCCTATAGCTAAGGGCCCCTTGCCCTGGAGAACGTGTCATTGTCACCCCCCACTGTCACAGCGTGCTCACTTTGTCACAACACATCCGTTGCTATGTCCCTCAGAGGGACATAGCAAGACTCCCTCATCACCGCCTCCAACAGCGGACACCGTGTACGACGACCCCCGTGCTATATTTCTGATCAACCAGCAGTGCACCTCCACCCTCCCATGTATTTGCGTCAAAAGTTAAAACACGAGTTCCCGATGCCATGGAGTGATGAGATTTGTCAGCACTTCTATTCTGGGAAAGATCTCTGTAGACTTAATGTTCTTGGTTATTCTGCAACCCAATTAGCTCAGAAATGTTACACCGCCAGCGCTCATTGATGTTAGTCAGGGAAATATATATTAGGAAATAGAACTTGTATTAGCAAAATATCTTTGTCTGAAAAACTCATCCTGTATTTGAAAAGGAAACAGATGAAATACAACAAATTCTTTTCATATTTTGTTTCTTTGATAAAAAGAGAATGTGTTTCTTTTCGGTTTGACTGGCAAACAGATCACATGTTTCTATCATCTGTTTCCGTGGTAAAAATAAATTGTCTAAGTCCGACTAAGGAAAAACAAACATTAAATAGGGCCAAAAATTGTAATATATCTTTATTCTTCCTTTGTCAGGAATAAAGAAATCATCTTTGCCAGGGAAAAAGATATTAGAAACATATGATCTATTTCCTAGACAAACAGAAAAGGGAACATGTTCTCTTTTTGTCAAAGAAACAAAGTAAAACAAGTAATTCTTTTTATTTGTCTGTTTCCCTCCCTAACACAGGTTGATTTTTCCAGGAAAAAATATTTTACTTATATATGTTCTCTTTCCTAGTACCTTTTCTCCTGACTAACATCATTGAGCGCTGGCGGTGTAATTTTGACCATGGAAATTCACCCAACCTCACACTTGGCAAATGAGTAGTATCTCCCTCGTAACGGGATCGCCACACCAGCTCAAATTATAACAGCCTCGCAAGAAGGTAAGATTCATATCATTTATTCACCTTTCGGCACTTTATACTCACTGGAGGATGCAGGATTTAACATGGCGCACGACTTCGCTGCGTTCCTCAGTTATTTTGCGCATCTTGTCGATGGGAATTTGTTGACCAACCTCGTCAGCATCGGTGGAGCAACCCCATACACGGGACTCTAGGCCCGGACGGCTTCGAGGCCATCGCAGCGGGAGGGCATCTGGTTTACTGGGAGAACTTGGCGCGGACTGTCCGCCAGACTGTCTGCCGGACATCCGGCGGACTCAAGGCCTTCTGGGTGACAATGGGTGACAGATTAGTCAGCTTCACCAACAATATATACGGCAGTGTCCGCGTCGGCATGACGGCTCCGTGATCAGCTGCTTAAGCCAAAATGTTGCTCTCAGCAGCTCGCTTCCTCTTCCAGCCACGACCTTCCCTAAGTCCTTACACAACCACCTATATTGTTGAGTAATGCCTCTCTGGGCAAAATCTAGCATACTTTGAGGTATAAATTCATTTTGGTTTGATGTAGGCAGCATTTATTGTTGAAATATTGAACACATCGCTTGTAGACGGAGATAAACTCTCTCTTAGGTCTCAAATTTGGCAAATCCGACATCTCTAGACGATGTAGGGGCTCCCAAAAACCGTGGGGTGATTGTTGTGCGGATGGTAAAATTGCTGAGGACTGTTGGAACAGTGAGCACGATGAGCCCCTGAGGATTTGTGACAAAGTAACGAGGCTCCGAAGTCGGGGTCACAGTGCATCACAGACCGTCACAGAACAAAGCTGGGCCAAGAGTCCGGCGGACTAGCTGGCGGACGGTCCGCGCAACATATATCTCATAAACGAGGTATTCTGCGCAGCGGCACATCCGATTTCACCTGGAAAAAACGTCGGTCGAGTCAATAATTATGTCCCTGACCCGACAAGCGCCACTCTCGCCCAATTCTACCTGCTATACTCCACTGTCGTTAGCAACATCGTCGAAAAATTGTATCCCAATTCCACAGGTAATCTGCGAGAGTCGCTGAGGATCATCCAACCTAGGATACCTATATACTTCCTTGCCGTTGCAATTTGGGTGCACACAGATTTTCCCTTACGGACAGTGAACCGATGGAAATCTGGGTATATCTTGCTGTTTAGCAGTAGTAGTTTGTTGATACATATAATGGTTTCTGCTTGCCAGAACGACGCCAGATTGGACATGGATATTTTCCAACATTCGGCGGGCCGAACTTGAGTGACACTGATTTGATGGCCGAACTTTACCGCATTCTTACCGTTTATTACTTCCTTGCTGCAACCAGGCTTTTAAATTTTACTCCTTGATCTCCAAAATGCCAAGTTCAAATGCGAAATCGTGCTTTCGAAATCCTCAAGGGCCGCTGCGGCCAGTGCCTCGTGCCAAAGGCAACATTTACATACTCCCTAATGGCGGCATGAATGCAGGGGCGTTTTAGTTCGGACATCTTTCGCCTCTCTCTCTCCCTCTGGCTTCGATGACAATTCAGAAATATCTCTCATAAAGCCACCTTCCAAGGCCTTCGGTCATCATAGAAACGGCATAAGACTTCTTCACCGACACCCACCACGTACTTCATGCTCGCGCCCATTGTGTTTGCCCTCTTCTGGGCTTCAAGCAACGTGTTGGCGGACAGGCTGATCACCGTCGTCAATCGATGCCCGCAGCCCATCACTTTGTACATTAATGGCCAAAGTCAAGGCTCGCTCGCAACGGGTGGTGTGACGAACAGAACGTTCGCGGACAGCTTTAGTGGACTGATATACACGGATGCAAATGGGGGAAGCTCGACGGGCGCAGCGACAGCGAGGGCTGGCTTTTACTCACCCGTGCGTAATAACTATTCTGATTCTACAATCGCTCAACGTCGTGCAGACCAACTACTACTACATCGTCAAAGATTCCAGTCGATTGAACACAGGTATCAGCATCGTGCCCAGGGTTCTCGCTGCTAATTTGGTGGGTTGGTGTTCTGTGGCAGGGACGGCCTCGACTCTGATGACCGCCCTCACAGCAATCGAATGGCTTTTGTGCAACAGACACTTGTGATAGTACAGGATGCCCATCTGCTTATACCACCCCTCCAACAAGCTTCCCCGTCCCAGGATCATCTCCACCCGCACCCCCACTATATCAATGTCCTGGGACAAATGTGGGGTATACCGTAACGTGAGTCCTCGCCTCAGCTGTTAGTGTGGGTGGTAAAAATGTCGATACGGCTCCACAGCTTCTGTCCCGAAAGAACATTCCCTCCTCCTGCGTCGGGTGCCGTCACGATTCGTCCTGGGAAATCTGCTTCGAAATGTCTCGACGTCCGTGGAGCAGCGTTTGAGAAGGGGACGGTGGTACAAATGTGGGTATTGCTTTGTTTTCTGTTCGACCACATTCAAGTTGACATTGACACGTCGTTTGTTAATATAGCTATGATTGTAACGGCACCGCAGCGCAGAGATGGGTGATGAATGGAAATGGAGCGAACACGAACATCGTTCTCGCAGGGACCTCATTCTGTCTTGACGCGGGACAAAGTGCGTTTTCCCTCTTGGATTTGTTTTGTCAAAAAGCTGACTTTGGACCATAGATCCAACAAGTGGCTCAGGCTTGACAATCCAGTCGTGTTCATCAGGCTCTGCCGCACAAACGTGGGTCTATTCTACAAGCAACCATCACATCAAGCAATCTACCAATGGTACGTGTCGCTTGTTCATTCACGATATCCCGCCATTGATTCGCGTTCAAAAGGTAAATGCGCCGACCTCACCGATGGCGTCTTGACGAATGGAAATCGGATCCAAAGCTGGACGTGCATCGATGGAAACGCGAATCAAAATTGGTTCCTCTCGTAGCTTGCGGAGGCACTACTACTGTAGATTTCGGATGATTTTCTGTTGCCAGGACTTTTGGTATCATAGTACGTATATAACCCATGGTTTCCTAGTCGATTCGGATGGACTTTATCTCTATTCAAATTTTATGTTGATTCAGAGGGGCCAACAGTTCATCCTCTTGACCCGGTGGCCCATCCGATAATTCGTCACGACGATCCCCTGCGTCATGGGTGACTTCATGCCCTCGTTGATCCCCTGGTTGATGTTCAGCGCTCACCGTCCGTGGCTCTGAAGTGTATTTCTTTCACTTGTCTAGCTTAACTCATCAAGGCTTCCGAGTCCGTGGGATTCCCAACCCCAAACTATTGTTCATTTCTGTGCTATTCACCCGAAAATTCATCCTTCCCTCTACAATCCTCACTACTCCATGGCTATCGCAAGTCGCACGAACACCATGTCGAACTCCGAGCTGTTAAAACCGTCATGTCACCGTCTGTCTCTCTCGGAAAACTAATTATAATTATCTTATCATCGACGCTTTCCCATCCATTGGCGGCGCGAATATAAAAGCATGGGAGGTCAGGGCGTATTCCTCTATTTCACAAGTCCCAATATGAAATTCGCTTCTGGACTCGTTCTCAGTGTACTTGGGCTCTTTCCCATTGCCGCGCATTCGGCACCACAAGTGACGCCGACGACCTGTGTCGGGAATGGTCGATTACAGGTGTGTGTTGGAGTACTCCAACTGTGTTCTGCTGTTGGTTAACCACTGGTACTGCCATGGTCGCTCGTCGTCCGTCAGAACTGTTCTACCTTCTGCGCGTCTTGTTGTGCCCAATTCCCCACAGCGTTCGAGTGCATGCCCAGCAGCAAGACATGCGTTTCAGATTGCCGTACGTTCAGAGCGATTTCTTGCAAAGCGGTGTCTCATTCCGCCCTTCCAGTCGAATTGGGACGTGAGCCAGTCTAGAAGGTTTATCGGATGATTCCAACGTTGAACGTTGAGGCCTGAGACTTCAAGTTCAAGCTTCGAGTGCGGCGTTTTTAGGGCATTAAATATAGACAAGCCTGGGACTGGGGGAGATTTATGCCAGTCTTTGGTCTGGATTATTATCGTCGATGTCCGAATCGTTGTTGAGACCTTGGAAGTTACGGTTCTGGGACAAGGCCCTGGACAAGGCCGCCTCGAGTGTCCCCACTTCGTACTTCCCGGATAAAGCCGCTGCCGATATGCCGACGGGATTTCCCTCGCAAATCTTTTGTGGACTTGGAAAAAAAATCGTCGACTGGGATTCAAGATCGTTCCCTTAGTTGATATGATCCTGCAATACCCTATCATCCATGACCTGGAATATCTAGCCCTCCCAAGTTCCCACCGATAATTGAGATCGGCATCCCAACGACAACCAGGCTCAATCCGGTGGGTCCGAAACTTGAGTGCGGAATTTATGTCCATATTTTTGAGTCCATTTGGATACTGAACCGTGAAGTTCCCCAGCGTTTTGGATGCATGACAACCTTCTCGCGTGCCATAGGGGAAGGTTTACGGCTTATATGTCCATTGGAATATCCCTAGTATGCACGGAAGAAGGCATTGATGGAGACTGATCCGGATGATCTACAAGCAATCCTCCGGAGCCCATGGTCCTATGGTGTGCGGAATGTCTCTTAGGCTCAGTCCTGGTATCGTAATACGCCGTTTTAATACGCAAGAGAATCGTGTCAAAGCCTCATCAGCTGTCCGCATAGGCCCTCCATGACACCGGTCAACTCACAGCGAATGCACTAGTGCGTAGCGGAGTTTATTATGGTCTTGATATTCACCGAATCCTGTTGAGAACACTGGATATCAGCTAGCCATTTACACCGTGACTGATATAGCCTGAGATACACTCTATGGTCTATCTAACTCTCTTGAGTTTATTCAGGACTTAAGGCAACTGGAACTTCAACTCTGATATACGACTCGGGCGCTTGACACCGTGTTTTGACCTGGACTTGAAGCTCCCTCCGGCCATGTTCTATCTTGAGTGGGTAAGGTACATTATAGACGAGTGAAGAGACGGAAAACCATGGGGATGAGATCTTAAATGATGAATTTCACTCTTCGTGATATCTAAAAATGTGAGCGTGGGTGAATGAAAACCACTTTAGAGCGGACGGATTTGTCGACTCGGGGAAGGATCCTCTGTTTCCGGAACTCGAACGTTGAGATATGCCGTTTCATGTTGAAATTTGCACCAATCAGTTCAAACGAAAGAAATAGATTAACCACTGGAAATAGAACCGCAATCCATCTGGCTCCTATAAGTACTGGACCGCTCAAGTCTCTGGTCCTACATTCTAAACTTCGCTGTGCGATTCGAGGAAAACCTAGGTGCCGGTCACCCAGAGCATAATCCACTCACTACCACTACTCTCAACTTTCTTTATCGTCGCTTTCGATCCCAAACCACTCGCATTCTCAACTCACATTATTGACACCACCGTGACGATGCATTCTCAAATCAAGTTTTTCAACACAGTCCTTATCGCACTTTGCGTTGCTCATGGTGCGTGACATTTCACATTATTCATGCGTAGAGTCAGGATGGTAAACTGTATTACAACAGGTGCGCTATCGCTCCCACTTGTTCTTAAACCCATCGCTCCTGCTTCAAACGCCGCCGAGACTGCAAACGAACAGACACTTAACAAGGCAAACGATTTAGGTAAGAAATTATTCAAAATCTTCACAAAATTCAGAGAGTAATGGATATTCATCCGTGTGCCAGCCAACAAGAACATTCAAAAGATGGAGCACGTTCTGAATAATCCGACATTGCCCGGCCACCAAGAGATGATCGACGCGGCTTTTGGGAAGGATCCTTCTCTGGACATGAATCATGTCAAGAACACTGTCCAGTCGTTGAAGACCGGCACGGTCCCCGTCAAACTGGCTACGGCCAAAGGCGCCCAAACCATTGCGTTCACGGGGTACGACGACAGTACCGATCCTATGAAACCCACGCATATTGAATTCGGAAAGAAGTATCACGCCAAAGGAAGTGAGTGACAATTCGATTAGGTTTTAGCTTTGGTCATAAACTTACTGCCAACCATTAGCTTCTGACGATGCGCGCGCTGCTACCCTTGTTCACGAAGCTACTCATCACCTTACAGACACTGGAGATTACATAAAGAACAACCAGGTCCTGAACGGCGGTGATCCACAAATGTCGAAGCAGACTGGATGTAAGTTTATGACGGTTCTGTCGGCTTCTCGCTTGATTGTTAATTAGAACCCCACTTCAGACGCAACCGGAATGGAGCCAAAGAAAACCGCTGCTGATCTCAACAAAGACGCCAATTGGAAGAAGATGCGTGACGGGCAGACACCAAGCTACGGAAACCCTGTCCCTGCGTAAGTGGAATTCAACGCTTCCGACTTGGATTGACATTGTACTGATCTCCTCCTCTTTATAGTGCCAAGGATTTACACAAAAACGCTGAATCATATGGGTACGTTTTTCATTATCTATAAACCGAGCACGATTCCCAATAGTAATTGCGATCTCATCAAATAGGCAATTCTCTGCTATGTGTGGTGCGGGTGTGTCCGATGACGCAGTCTGTCCTAAGCCAGCTGGGAAGGGCGAAAAAGGTGAAAAGAAGGGAAAAACAAGTGAAACGAAGGAGGGAAAGAGCGAAAAGAAAGGGGGGAAGAGTGAAAAGAAAGGAAAAAATGAGAAACCTGAAAAAGAGGAGAAGGAAAAGAGCAAAACAACAAGAAAGAGAAAAACGACCGAAAAGGGTGGAGAAACCGACAAGCCCGAGAGCGGAAAGTCTTCTGAGAAGGGAAGGAAACGTAATAAAGGAGAATCTACTTGATTGTTTGCATTGATATACTGGTTGATAGATATGTACTTCGATGAGATTTACCCTCTAATACGAATATCTTATCTTCCCAGGAAGGAGGTGGATACTTCAGTGGAAGCAGTTTCAATTCGGTTGCAGTGTTCTCACCCGGAGCATAAAATGACTCGTATCGATCAATCCATCAAGTCGTTAATCCATGTTCCCATCGAAAGTCGCTTGAGAAGGACAGGAACTTCTAAGAGATACCCATCCTGTTCGGTGGTAAAAGGTCCGAACAGGAATTCCTTGAATCTATGGAGAATATGGGGTCCAGGCTTCGAGGACAGGGCTGCCCCTTCCAACGCATTGAATATGTGAGAGAACCTGGTAAATCTCGCGCCGTCTGGATCAACCTCAGTGAACGCTTCGAGGTATTCCTTCCGGAACGCATCGAGTATTGCGGGAATTGGTGACTCCGTTATCTGCTCATTGCTTAAATGCAGAGACTCTATGAATTCAGATGGGTTAGATGGCGCTGAAGGCCCGCGCGCTCCTTCCAACTCACCGCCGTTGTGTACGCTTTCCACTCCATCCACAACCTCCAGGGAGACGCCTGTTGTTGGAATGGATGTATTCAATGCTGGATACAGGTTATATCAATGGGTAGTTTCAAATAGCCTGCTTCTGAAAGCTCACGAGTATTAGTTGAGGCCTCAACGTTGAGATCAACGACATTGCTCGAGGACTCTCGTCGGAGTTCTGCCACATCGGGGTTGATATTTGGAATCGTTTCTGCTTTGAGAACGATACATTGAGAAGAATCACATACAAGGGAACCTAACGACTCACCTCCGTCATCACCCAGGGGCTCATCGGCATCGCCTTTGCTCGAGACTTTGTCCTCATTATCTTCATCTGGCTCACTCTCCGACGTGGATTTCAGCCCCCAATCGGCGTATGGATTGTATTCAATCTTCTGGGTAGGATATCTGTCGATGATTGGATCCCAATCAAGTGTGAGCCACGAAGGATACTTGGCATATCCACCTTCTCTCGGACCCACGAACATACTATCCCATTCAGTAATCGCCGTGACGTGCCCATCATCGTCCACGAAGATACTGTGAAGCTCAATTTTTGGCGACGACAAGACGAAGGGTTGTTCGTCAAAGTGGTGATCAGGGATGAATCCTGCAAACACGCGTAGGAGGGCGAGGAAGAGCTTTCGATCTTCGTCGGTGTTGGTGGACATCTGACGTCTGATTTCGCCGAGAAGATAGGTGTGCGTAGTTGGGTAAGTTCCTCGTGCGGTGAGATAACCATCTACGATCTCTTCGTAAGAAGGGATGGTTGGTCCGACAGTGTAAGTGCCCGAAGCGTCGTCGAAGTAGAGGCTCCCGATCTTGTCAAATTTGATTGCTTTGAGCTGTGAGAAGGTCGAAGCCAACGATTTGAAAACAGCCTTGCGCTTGATTTCGTCCGAAATCCCTGATGGGTGGCACCACAGGTCAGACAATGGGACTCCTCGAGGCCTCTCCGTAATTACATACGGTCGGCCTAACGGATTTTCGGAAGACGTTGAAAAGTCGATGATACTGGGGATTGGAATCTTTGTCTCCGACTGTATGAGCTGGATACCACAAATGTCAGATTTGATTCGCTCCTCAAGTATCGGGGAATGGTCAATGTGAGGAGCGCGGATAACCCAGTCCACGCCATCTTCAAAGTGAACAAACCATGTGGTGTGATGGGCACTGTGGTTCACTGTGGTTCGAGCGGCTCTACACGGAATTTCGGAGGTGGTGTTTCTACCACGCACCAATCCAGCAATCGACTCGATGGATTTGTCATCGACTTGTGGGGGGATTGGCGAGGCACAGGAATTAGTGAATGGCTCACAGATCTGAGTGGAAAACATTTCGAGACCGATAAGGAGGACGAAAAACTTTTTTTTTGACACCAGAGTCCCCCGAGTCAAATGATATTTGTTTTGATGTATTTGTTCATGTGGGTAGTTTCGCTTTTTGATGGGATTTACAAGAACTTGTGAAAAGTAATCGATAATCATTCAATCGGATGGAAGTGGGGTTAAAACACCCACGAGCACCCACGCCTGACGTCTTAGAATGGATCCGGGCCCCCCACCGTACCTTTATGACCAACATGTTGATGAGGAAGACTTAGTTGCTGACGAGGATACTATGTGATCACAGAGGCGAGAGAAATCGAGGGCCAGAAAATGGTATTCCAGTAGTATCGTTCGAATCCTCCTCGTATGTTTAAACTATGCAAATATGAAGCTTGAGGTCAACTTCAGGACCAAACTTTCTTCGCAGCCTTTGCTGCCGCCTTCGCCCCAGCTTTTTCAGCCGCTTTCTCTTCTCTCTTTCTACCGGCCTCCAGACCGCGGCACCTTGCGCATTCTCCCCCTCTGGAGAAATACAGACCATGGGCCGTACAATGTTGCATATGGTTCTCATTGACGCAAGTCTTCCGCATCTTGCCGTTACACTTAGTACTATGTCGTATCATAAGGAGGAGTGAGCTCAATGTCACCTTGATGAGATACAAGGGGACGAAATTGAGAATGGGCTCACCACATTTGGATAGTAGCAGGCATTTCTGGATAGGAGGACGATACCGTCTCAATGCCTGGATACGCGAGTATGAGTTGAGGAGGATCTCTATGAAAGTGAGAGATGGAGGTGAGCTTACGGATTGAATTTGATGAGAGGAGGTGATGTAGGTGAGTAGGATAAAAATTCTGACTGCTGGGATTCGAGGAAATTTATGTGCGGAGAAAAAGCCGCAATTACAACGCAATTACCAAAAACAATACGGCGAGAGAACTACCTCAGGTCGAACCGTCGAAGAGGATAGATTATACATGAATCAGATTTTCAGGAGATCCCTGTGCTTATATTTGGACAATTGCAAGCAAGATCCTTCCCAGAGCGCTGGCAGTTCTCCAAATATAACTTGACTAGTACACTCTTACAATGTCATTGGTCATGGTATCGAAGCCAGATTGAAGCCAGATATGAATTTCCATCACCTTTTCTCATCGTGAATCGTGAGTCCTGGGAGAACCCCAAAACAACCCCAAAAATCGGACGGGACCATCTTTTCCCAGCTGGAAAATCTGACATATCTATTAGGTCCAGCTGTAACTCTGTCGATTGTCTGTCGAGGTTCGAAAGCACACAGGCGCCAGGCTTGGCCGACATTGGGCTTAAAGTTTGGCCGTCACGCATCACGTGGTTCGGTATTTGTTTCTCAGTTTATCGCAAGACCGGTCTACCGTCTCGTTGCCGTCTCGCACTGCGCAGCCAACTCGCAGCTCGCTCCGTCGACGTTTCAACTCGCGATCCCTCATTCGAACCAAAGAAAATACCTTACCTCTATGTGCGATAACCACAGAAGCGACCAAGAGTCAACCCACTCACACCCGAATGAAGCTTTTATATCCAAAGTCGATCGACAATCCATCATTGACATTGCACTATCAGTACGCCGCCAAAGCCTTCCTCCACATCATGAAATTTCTTGCACCGTGGACTCCTGTGTTTCCATGGGATCATTCAACGCTGTGTGGTTCATCGATTTCGACGATGGAACTCAGTGGATCTTTCGCACCTCCTTCACCGACTGGTCACCAGCACAGGAACAACGCCTCTTATCTGATATCCGGGGAGTTCAGTTGATACAATCTAAAACAACGATTCCTATTCCTCGAATCATCAACTTCTCTGCTTCTCAGGACAACCGTTTTGGCAGACCGTATGTCATTATGGAGAGAGTGACGGGTGTTCCACTTCATGAGCGATGGTTCGACCCCACCTGGTTCTCGGAAGAAAAACGGAGGACCATTTTCTCATCCCTTGTTTCCATCATGTCTCAACTCGAGACAATCGAGTTCGCCCAAATCGGTAGCATCTATTGCAACGAAGGTGAATATACTGTGGGGCCATTAATTCCATCATCCATGGCAATTGACAACGAAATCACCGATATCAGAGGGCCATACAACACCGTCCACTCTTTCCTCATGGACACCATTGCCCATTCAGGCGTGTCCGAAAGGATAAAAGCCTCTTTCCGCCTTCTCGCTGGATCCATACCCGACGAAAGGCTCGATGGACCACCTTTCGTGTTATCCATGCCAGACTACGACGCACAGAACGTGTACATTGACGACGAAGGAAACGTGACGGGTCTGATTGATTGGGATGACATTGTGGTTGGACCGAGGCAGGCGGGGTTCTCCCGGTACCCACTCTGGATCATGCGCGACATTGAGCCGGACGGAAACGGGTTTGAATTTCAGACGCCGGTTTGGAAAAATCTACCGTTCCCTCCAAGGGAGGAGATCCAACAGGATTGGCCAGACGTTATGCCTGGGTATCGAGCCGAGTTTGTGGATGTACTGAAGGAAGTCAACTCCACCGCCGTTGTCAACTGCACACGCTCGCACCTTGTCACAGCACTCATCCATGAAATCTCTGCCGTTTTTCATTTCGGACGCATCCAGGATAACCTATCAGATTACATGTTTTTAGTGGACGACGGGTCACCCAAATTTTTGGACGCCTATACCTTTGAGCTAGGGTTTGAAAGGGGGGAATGGATGAAGCATTATTTTAATCCGTATGAAAAGAAGACATAAAGGTTGCATAGTGGGCAATTAAATAGCTTACCGTTGGCTTACTCGAATGATGACCGTTGATGGGTTTTCAGGCCATCATATTCCATCATGCACCACAGATTCGGGAAGCCCGTAGATTGCTACCTATAGGCTATGGCGAGACTTTTAATGAGAAAGTATTTCTAACCTCCGATACAAGGCCGACTCTGTGTGTGATTCCGGATTTCTCACGGTTTTTGACGAGCACCGACGCGGGGCCAATCTTCCAAAACCCGACTTCCATCTTATAAACTCGTAACCAGAAGTGAAATCTCACTCTCATCTTTTGTCATGAACATATCCGACAAAACACAGAGCGATGCAGAGTCTACGGCGACGACACGTTTTCAAGATCTCATAAACGACGTTGATCGAGACTCCATCATTTCCATCGCACTTTCAACCCGTCGAGACTCCCTACCTCACAACTCTGACATTCGGTGTACGCTGGGATCGGAGGTTGCGAAGGGAACATACAACGCAGTTTGGTTCATCGACTTTGAAGATGGCGTTCAGTGGGTCTTTCGTACGCCCCTCGAGTCAGACTGGTCCCCAATCTACCAGAGACGCTTCCAGTCCGACATATGGACCATGCAGTTGATACAGTCCAGGACATCGGTACCGACGCCTCGAATCATCACTTTTTCTACATCACGGGACAATCCTATTGGAAGGCCGTATATAATATTGGAGCGAGCTAAAGGTGTTCCTCTTCATACACTCTGGTTCGATCCCTCATGGTTTTCTGACGAGAAACGGAAAACGGTGATGAAATCCCTGGCATTCTCGATGTCCCAGCTCGAAGCATTGGAGTTTCCACAGATTGGTAGCATTGCTTTCCAAGATGGAAATTACTTCGTTGGGCCGTTGCTGCCTTCATATAATCATATCATGAACGACGAGACAGGTCTGAGAGGACCTTACAACTCCGTCCACTCTTTCTTGATGGACGCACTGGACCATTCCAGATCTGGGCCCGGCGTCAAGGCAGGACTTCGCGTCCTGGCAGGATCCATACCCGACGAGAGGCTGGATGGACCACCGTTTGTTCTATCCATGCCTGATTATGACGTCCAGAACGTATATGTGGACAATGAAGGCAACGTGACGGCGCTGCTCGACTGGGATGATGTGTTTGTCGGTCCGCGTCAGGCTGGATACGCCAAGTTCCCGTTGTGGATGGTCCGCGATATCAATCACGATTTCAATTGTTTCGATTTTGAGGGTGCATTGGCACCACATATTGCTAGAAATGTGCACATAATGTGGTCAGTACCCAAATTCATTTGTGCACGGATTCTGATAAACTACCCAACTCCGTGTACACCACTACATGGCCCGCCCACTGGCCGGGCTTCCATGGTACTGCTTGGTGCCGTCGGCGGCTTGTGTTCCGAACTATCTGGCCGCCAACGTATTAGGGAGTGTCCCACGCCGGTTGGCTTTGGGTTGGCTGAACATCCTTGGCGCGCCCCCGCCGCCACACGCGTTGCGCACCTGCCATATTTGGTATCAATTCCATTGCTCTCCCGCCCTCCTGCTATGATTCGACCTATTTTACTACGCTTATACCGAGTTCTGACAGGTTCAACATCAGTAGTGTCCCCGTTAATCATATGTACAGTTTCTTTCTCAGTTATGAACGGTGGAAATCTGCATAGTAGACGCCTGACTGTTGCCTGACTGGCGGCCTGAGCGACAGTAAATTAGAACATTGGGTCTATTCTCCAGGATTTCTCCAGATGTGTGAGCGTTGGAGCCAAAAGTAACAGTGAAGCAATCACCGGATGATGGCCATTCCGTACACCGGCAGGTCAATGCACGACCAGTATGACATGCCATGACGCTGCATGAAACTACATGAGACTGGGGCTCTTGGGGGACTTGCAACACTGTTTCGTCGCTGAGCGGCATAATTTGAGATGTAGAAAGGGAGTAATTCGGATGTTCAATTAATTGGGTGTCATCGGAGACTTGAGGTAGACGAGGTATAGCTGTTGGGGGTGGTAGTGAGGTCGCCGGCGCGTCGAGGGGATATTACCGTAGCAGTTGATTATTCTCAGACCTAGTGTGTATATTAGGCTATATCTCTACCCAAGCACAAGTTTAAGACAGGTATACAGTTAAATTATGATGTTATAATTGGAATATATGACCTTTTTGTCAATTATAGAGGTACTCGGTACTGTTTGGGGGCGTGTGAAAAACCACTCAAGTGGTCGCATACAGGTCGCATACATCCTTAAATTCTGGCATTCCGAGATAGACATGCATTGGACATTGATTGTGGTTGTTGGAATATATTCATATATGTTGTCTGGTGCAAAATGTTGTATTTTTTATAATGAAAAGGGGCTAAAGAGCACATACTATCACTCCACTTATTTACGTCGACTTGTGACAATAACATAGGAATCCATAACTGGATTCTGACGCTTTTATGACAATTTTTGGACCACAATATTGCAACACTTCATGAAAGATGCTTAAAATTTGCTCGAAATGTTTCAATATACCTTTTACCAGGCTACCATGATTATAACAGTTGAGAAGGACGTGTGAGTGCTACTCTTTAGGGACTCGGGAGTGCTACAACGTTCTCAAGTCTTCATGGAGCGGGTTGAACATGGCGATGCCTCTGTCAATGTCAGGCGATGAATATTCACCATTGAACATGGATAAGAGTGAGTATTGATCAAATGCCAATATGCAATGACAAATTAATGGGTTGAGATCGCTCACCTCTCGCAATTCTGATCAATGCCAACACACACCACAGATTCACTAACTTTTCAGATGATGGGGACGGTTCAATTGCCCGTGGTTGGTGGTCCATCTGGGCCATTTCTCATGACCTCATACCATGTACGCCGAGCTGGAATTTATGCACGTTAACCAGCGTCGCTTGTAGATTTTAATCTACGATGATCCCATTAACACAGATGATTATTTCAATGCTAATACCGGAATTCAGAGCGTAGTGATCCGATGAGTAATGTGCGCTTTATGTCGCTGTGTGGAGCAGTACAGGACATATAACATATCATATTGCCATCCAGAGCTCCAAGGAGTGGAGGCTTGGTGGAGGCGAGAAGGAGGAGGAAAGATCGGGCGGTACCAATTTCGCGGATACCTTTTTGGGAAATTCTTGATGGCTGTCAAGCACAGCGATCAATGTTGTCGGTCGTCGCATAGTGAGCCGCCAAAGCCAATACACCCGTGCGTCGCGTGCCGTGTCAGCCGTTGGAGTTCGGAGCACATTGTCCCAAAATGGCACCATCCTGAAGCAACCGGCGATGGGTAGGTATGTGCACAAATGTGCACAGGGTAATCACCGTAATCCGTGCACAAGTTGCCGTGGGTAACGACCACTTAAATGTGCACAGAA
>JAHXRV010003480.1:0-13084 GCA_019904355.1 Psilocybe tampanensis
ATCTTCAAACCCAGCGATGAGAATATGAGGATTGGCCGTCCACACCAGTGAGAGAACAGAGGCGTGCCCTTCAATGTGGATCTTCAACTTTGACCCTTTGTCGTCCCATATCTTGACAGAGTGGTCATCCCCTCCACTGGCAATCATCGAACCAGAGGGACTGAAGGAGAGGCACCGAATGACATCAACATGCGAGTCAATTCCTTGGGATATTTTGCAATCAATGTATTCCATCGTCTTGGGAGCAGGGCTTACTTCAGGCGTAGGTAGCTAAGTTCAAGGGGGGACTGCGTAATTACTAATTATTAATATAAAAAGAATCAAAGGCCTCATGATAAACAGAGAAAGTTGTTTGAAGGCCTCCTCGAGGCGCCCTGAGTTTCAGCTACTATGGTATCCGACGTCACATTTGGTCAGTCACGAGCCTAGGTTTTGTTTGACACAAACATTGATGGATGTGTCATTGATCATGATGCGAATTAAAATATTAAACTCCGACCTGCCAGAACACGGCGAGTGTGACATTGAGGTGTTTTGCATGGTATCATCCTACAGCAGGCAGTTCTTGTGCAATAAATGGTATATTATTGTTAAGACTACTCCAAAGACGCTTCTTGCAAAATTTGAAGGCCAACGGAGGAGATTTGAGCGAGATATTCGAAAATGTCTGATTGAGGGGGCGACCGATGTTAGGGATACCAAAGGGATACCCATAGCATAATTATAAGTACTAAAGTAGGCGATCGTGGCAGTATACTCAGGGTCCAGGTAACCACCAGTCCACTCAACGTTAATGCTGTCAGTTGTTCAACCGCACTGGTCATTATCCCGTACCTTCGTTTGATGTACTCACCGAGATGCTCGTTACGAGGGGCTTGAAATGACTCCTCAACATAAGCAGATTTCAAGGCAAAGCACGTCGAGAGGATTGACACGGCTGGCCGTTGGCACCGATCGCGACCCATGATCGGGGTAACGTTCAACGTTCAGACCGAAGTTCTTTTGTTCACTAGATAAATTTCGATGATCGATAGGCACTGTGAGCATTGAGGAGAGTACCGATCATGATCCTCATGAGTAGTGATGGAATGAGCGTTCTCAGTCTTGTTTTAAGTAAGTTATAAATAAATGTGGTTCTAGATCATGAGTTCAACGGCATGGCACCTCCAGCTCTGATCATGAACCGCATAGTGATTCGCTGGTTTCCGTTATCTGGGTGCTACACATACATGGACATGGCTTCATCATCAGTGTGACCTTGTTCGTCGTTTGGAAGACCATGAGGTTCTGATCCACTCGATCCGTTGTCGCCTCCACTCGATCCGTTGTCGCCCATAGGAACGTCTCCGCCCCACCCAGTTTCTACCATGTCGATAGTGACATTCTCCGGGATTTCTTCGAGAGGTATTGGCCGAGTCCGGTGTGAGACAACGTTGGAGCATGTCAAAGCGATCCTATGTACGTAATTTAGGTCAACTTGGGGGATGGAGGAACCGATGGCAGAATTGCTAACCTGATGATGAGGGGAGAGAGGTTTTCGTCGATAGGAGGCTTCATCCTGAGATTTTCAATGGTCATTTGTGTTTGGGTCGCGAGCCAATTCGGGCAGTAAAAGTTCTTGGGCAAGCCTATGTCGGAAATTCGCTACATGCCTTACTAGGGACGTCCCTGATCAGGGTCTGATTTTGCCTGATAATTGATCGAGTTGGGCTGATCATGATCGAGACGGCTAGTAACAGGAGTGATGTCAATATTAGGCATGGGTGCTCGGCATCATCAGACAATGATTTTCTCACGATCCCTCCACACAGCGACGGTATATTTGGAACTTGGATTTCAAGTCGAACATCCGCCGCTCATTAGCCACAGGTCTCTGTGCCATCGGCGGAAGAGTTGTTATAAAATTTAAGTGTATCTAGTACATGACAGACACAAATCTACATGTTAGAAGCATTCCTGAAGAAACTGCGGCCCTTGTGTTTAGGTCTTCGGGCAAACCCTCAATGAATTAGAACTTGAGATGGCGCACTGTTTACAGCCCAAATCTTCACCAGCAGGGCCGTAGAACGACGTACTATGTCTCTAAGTTGTACCAAACATCTAGACGCGTGTCTTCTTGTCAATAAATGGTCTGAGTACAGAGGAAATCCAATTCAGAACTTCAGAAGACACGGAAAGAGCATCACAAGTGAGTCTAGCATGCCACTATACATGAGGTCCTTGTATGAGAATCTAAGCCCCATTTATCTGAATCTGTTGGGCTTGAAGAATACAAATTTTACAGTTTTGGGTATAAAAGCACGATGTCCGGTCCTCCAATTTCCAAGACATTCCACTGGAAACATCTTCTACAGTCTTCTACATCTGTTCTGAATGCCAAAACTCCCAAGATCTCGACCATCTAGTGCCACGGGGAATCCATACGACGCAGGCGGCGCCACTGATCCAGAATCAAAGTGCCCTTGGTGTCCATATACCGGAAGGCAAGGACTCGGGGCCCACAAACGCTTTTGCAAGAACAAGCCGGCGGATGCTCAGGATCTTCGAATCCAAGCTGCATTCGACGCGCTTGTGGCCCAGGAAACTCAGGCTCGTGAGTATCAATGGTAAATGACATTGAAGTAGATATTCTTAACTCATATTCTCACAGGAGCGGCCGCCATTGAGGCAGCCTTGCAGCCTGGGAATTTAAATCTGAATCGCGGACTCCGAGGTGGACACGACGACTCTGTCATTGCTAGTAACAATCAATCAGATGATGAACTCGTTGACCAACCAGTGGACGACAACGACTATGATACGGATATCCAATCCATCGATAACCCATTGTCCGATGAAGGCGAAGAATCCGACGTCGTCTCAGATAACGGTTTAGGCGCTCAAGGCTCCGACAATTCAGAAGGCTCCGACGATTCAGAAGGCTCAGAAGAATCCGATCCCGACGATAATATCGAAGGAATTGATTACATGGTCATTGACAATGCAAGCAGTGGTATGTTAATAGTTCTTTTCTATTAAATCAATGATATTTGATGAAGATTTGTATTGTTAGTGGTCGATACAGGTTACCCTTTGAGTGCAACACCAGCTCCAGGCGACCGTGTCCCCGAACTCTATGATATAATGGTACAAACTCACCCATCCCGTGGAAGCGCAGACTCTGTCTATTCCTTTGAAGATTACTACGCCGACGACGATCCGTCAACTGAACTCACCACTCTCACTTCTGAATCCGTTGACCGTGTACCCTGGCGGGCATTTCGAACTCGGCTGAACTTCGAGTTAGCTGAAGTCATGCAAAGCGCTCACCTGAACCGTCGGGAAATC
The DNA here is from genome assembly GCA_019904355.1 of Psilocybe tampanensis. Taxonomy (NCBI): domain Eukaryota; kingdom Fungi; phylum Basidiomycota; class Agaricomycetes; order Agaricales; family Agrocybaceae; genus Psilocybe; species Psilocybe tampanensis. The sequence goes on from JAHXRV010003480.1 coordinate 3,328, forward strand.
GACACAATCATATCGATCATCAAGCGAGCAATTAACGAACCAAATAGCTTCACACTCGAAGGGTACACTGATTTGACGGCAGCATGGACGGCAGCACGACACACACATGCAGAAGGGGTGAGCGCTTTTATAATAATCAATTTCCCTCTGAGTGTAAGGCAGAAACATCTGACACACTATCCTTTTTATTAGTTCAAGGTGGAGACTGTCTTCGTGCCTTACAACGACGAAATCCTGGAGTTCCAAGTCCATGTGCGACCGATATGGCTCTGGTGCCGTGAACTCTTGCTGGATCCGACCCTCATCAAGGAGTTCAGGTGGGACGCCGAACGGATCTTCAAGTTCAACGGTGAAGTGTTCGAACGATTCATTGATGAACCGTGGACTGCAGATGCGTGGTGGGAGTATCAGGTAAGTCTGAGCTATTACTTTCATGGTTATTATTACAAGGCTTAATACTGTGAATAACGACAGTCTCAGGCAAACATTCCGGATGGTGCATCACCATTCTTCATTATCCTCTACGCAGATAAGACGCGCCTTTCGTCGTTTGGGACGGAAAAGGGCTATCCGGTCCTCGTGAGGTGCGCTAACTTGCCGATTGAGATACGAAACTCTACGGGCCCTGGAGGTGGACGCCTTGTGGGATGGTTGCCGATAGTAAGTTCACAAATTTTGAGGCCGCTTTTCGCATCCAAGTCATTTGTACATTAATATTGATGATCTTTCTCTCAGGCGGCAGATACCCCATCGGAGAAAAACAAGAAGGAGCATATCAACATGAAGCGCGTTCTCTGGCACAAGTCAATGGAAGAAATCATCAAAACTATCCAAACGGCGTCTACCCTTGGAGTAACACTTGAATGCGGGGATGGAATTACTCGCACCGTCTTCCCGCATATCCTGATGCTATCAGCTGACTATGAAGAACAGTAAGCGCCCACTACTATCATGAAATGAGCGCTGACATTGATGATTTAACTTGCTAGGGTCATGATGGCTTTGACTCGTGGTGTGAAGTCCCTCAAACCGTGCCCGATCTGCCTTATTGACAAAAAAAAGATGTCAAGAATTCCGGATGGCTCACCTTTGCGAACAAACGACACCATGCGAGACGTCTATCAAGATGCGCAGAACCTCAGCGCCAAGGACAAGGAGGAAGTTCTCATGTCGTATGGGCTTCGCGACACTGAGGTAAGACGATCTATATCTGTTATAAACTTTCTCAAAGGCTGGAATCCGAATGTAGAACATTTTCTGGAGTCTCGGGAACAACATGGACGTGTACAGCGCGCTTTCATTTGATGTACTCCACGCCTATGATGCTGGGTTGTTTAAAACCCATCTTCTGAAGGAGGTCAAGGATCGGATCAGTGAATTGGGAACAAACGCACAAGGCCAAGTTGAAGTAGCGTAAGCGTATCAAATTTAAATGTATACATCGGATTACAGTCTCAAGCAAAATACAATTACATCTAGCCTTTCCGAAATTCCACCATGGCCAGGACTGAACCATTTCACATCTTTAAGCACCGGGGAGATGGCCGATGGATCCAAATTCGAGGATCTTTCCAAGGTCAAGTGTCTGTTTAAATTTACCGTTGATTGCGACTTGTCTGCGTTCTGGGCGTGTTCTGATTCGCACTTTAAACTTGTCACTTAACAGGTCATTATATTCGCAACCCTACACATACTTACACCATTTTCCGACGAGAAGCAGGCAGGCTACGTGCTCCTGCGCTTGATACGAAGCTATCTTGAGCTGCGCATGTACGCCTCGCTGACAGTTCACACGGAATCGACAATCCGCCGAGGCGAAGCGGAGCTCGCTCGCTTTGGACAAATACTGAAGGTGCGAAGCAGAATTATTATGTTAGCTCACACCGTGACTGATATTACATGTCGGCTTACTATGTTCAATAACAATAGAAATATCAGAAGGTCACCCCAAATACTGCGAAGTCCTGGAATTTTCCCAAAATCCACACGCATACCCACATGTTCCGAGACATATTGCGAAAGGGCGCCACACGGAATTACAACACGAAGCCAAATGAGAAGGCGAATGGCCCCCTCAAGAAATATTACCAGTTTCGAACAAACTTCAAGGAGGTAGCCGGACAAATTCTGAAAGTAAATGAAATGGATATAACCTCGATCATCATACGATCCAAAATTAATGTTCTAGACGAGGTCAATGCGGCATCGACATCCCCTACTACAGACGACGCAGAAGCCATGGATTCCACATCACACACCGCGGCTGGTCTAGGCGCAACAAGGAAAATCGTTGTCAATGACCATGTAGAACTTGGATCTCCACTTTCTTCCCTCTCTATACTCGAGGTCGAGGAAGCTCATGCAGCTGACCCTCTTTTCACACAGTTTCGACGAAAACTGAACCACTACTTCTCTCAAATTTTGAACAAACGTCTTGTATTTGATGAACTTGACACTGTGCGTCGCTTTCAAGTGTTTATTTGACATTAATTTTCCGAGTCAAGTAATACTGATGTGTTTGAATCGTATTCAGATCACACCCTATCAATACATTAAGGTCTTCTACCGCTCTGTGGTGGATATGAACGTTGAACAGAACATACTGCGGACCAACCCCAAATTTTTCAACAAGGAACGCTTCGACTGCGCCTTAATACGTGTTGAGGACAAGAAAGCCATCTTTGGACGGCTCCAGTTTCTATTTGCGATTAAAGTGGAGGGGAAGCAGTACTACATGGCACTAATTAGGCCTATGGACATGCCTCGTGCCCCGAGAACAGATGATCATGTCCGCGACCAGAACCTTCGACTTACACGAGTCCGTCCTCGAGCACCACGGTTATCGGTGCTTGTTGACGTTGACACAATCATACGGGGAGGCCTTTTGGTGAAAGATAATGGCTCGAACGCCCCAGAAGGCGAGTTGCTTGTCAATACTTTCATTGATCAAGACATGTGGATGAGATTATGGCCGGAGAACACAGAGCTGGTTGTAAATGCGAAGATCTAATAGTGTATTGAAATACCAAAGTTGAATACAGTACTTTCACCGATCACAGAATTTGAGTACTGTTGAGCACTTTGATGTAATAGGACTCGATTCAAAGGCAAGGAAACGATGGCCTAGACTCCTTTACCTATCACATTCTGTGCACAGCACCCTTAGATTGTCATTGTCGGACCAGACATTTTGCGCGCAAACCAATCATTATTATATTAGTTTAGATCCGGATCAAATATCATATTAGGAAACAATTTCTACGGGCGGCTAATTGAAGCGTCGGTTTTGTTTTACAGGCTTGTAGTAGAGTAGTCGAGAGCGCTAGAGCTTCTGAGAAATGTAATTGTGCTCACCAAGACATGGAAAATCTAGAACATGGAGATTAACGTCAATGACAGTCTATTAAATTCAGGTTCTGAATTTGAATCTGTGACATACCATTGAGATTATGTGAATTCTCAGTGAACTTTAAGTTGAATGTGCGGCGAGTCCCTGTGTATTATTGAGCAGGGAAGGAACTGCTGACATTGTTCACCGTGAAGATATTGGCATTATTCAGAATCTTGGAGGTACAAAAACAAGCTATGTAAGTATGCCTTTGCCTCAGAACCACTTCGAATACCAATGTCTCGCCGCCGCGTTCAACCAGGGGCGGTCATACTGAACCGCACGCTCTCCGCTATCTCAGCGAACTCTCAGGCTGTTGAAAGCCGCCCTCCCAGCAGAAACTCGTCTCCCGGTGGTGATTCTGACCCCGGCGTGTCCTCCATTGGCGGCCCTGGCTCTGGTACAGGATCCATTTCTTTTGATCCTCGCCGTGCTGTTTTATCTCGCTCAACTGATGTTTCTGCTCTCTACGAGGCAAGTTTGCTTATATTTTCTAGATGATGTATGACGCACTGACCACCCACATCGCATCTGCTTATTAATCAGGCATATCATACAACCCAGGCTGAATTATCCGCCGCGCTCGAGGAGAATCGTCAGCTCAGAAACAAGATCCTCGACCTCTCACTCGGTCCTCAGTCCAGCAATCAACAATCAAGCGCCGACGACAATGCCTCCGATTCGAACTCTGTCAAATCCAAGGGAACATCTCTCAGGCTCGAAATGAGCACCGACATCAAGAAGTGGGGTCGCTACTTTGGTCTCTACGGCAATATGTTTGCTTGCAAAGACTCGTTGAGGCCGAGACCGACGAACCTCACCCCCACAGATCCCAACCGATATCTTCCGAGGAATCACGACGACAATGTCACCTTGGAGATCTACGAGATTCTTCCCGCCAAATATCATGAACTCATCTCGTTATCAGCCACTCAGTCCACCAGCGGCAGTGACCGTGCGTCAAACTTTGCCCATCTTGTACGTGGAATCTTCACTTTTATTCACATGGCATTCTGGCTAATCCTTTGTTTTCATGACTAGTTCTCAAGTGCTTTATCGCAAGCCCGCTCAAACACCCTTGGATTGCTCCGCCACGATGTCGGGCACACTATTTTCAAACTCGAATCAAATTATTTTGACACCGACTTCAAGAGGAGCGATATCCCCGAAATACAAGAGCTTCTGGGGCCCATCACCGTTGACAACACTGGGAAGACAGTCTACCCACGTTTCCCGACGTTTATCCATTTGCATGGCGACGTCAACTCCATTGGCGACCGTTTCCGCAGCCCATATTTATATGAGGTTTGTTGTTATTGTTATCAAACATCCTAATTTCTCTACTGACTTGGACATTATCACAGCTCGCCAGGGCGGCCATCTTTGGGAAATCGGCTACAAAGGAGAGTGGCCGTGCCTCTGGCCGCTCAAGCTCTTCCTACCTCCGTTCAGATGTTCAAATGAGGACCACATTTGGTATGATTGCGTACTTCACCACGGCAGTACGTATTGTAATTTCTCGTTTAATTTCATTATTGGATTCAAGTGTCGATGTTCATTATTTCATGCTTTCCACAGGGTCGGTTCCTTCTCTCAGACGATCAACAATTCGATGGCGGGGGACACGGTCACATCACAGGAATTGATTACATAGGTGATTATAATTCCACGAAGCGCTGGCTGATCGAAGCAAGCCGTAGTTCAAACGCAGCTACGAGGCAATATATCGATGCCTTGCTTAAAGAGTGGGACGAGGAAGTATTTGGGACTTACAACAAGAAGATGAACGGGGCATCGGGCCCTTCAAACGCCGACGAAGCGGGCTCTGACGGCCAAGAAGACTTCACCGATGATTTCAAGCGGCTTGATTTGGAAACGCGTCAGCGAGCGGCCGCCGCTGCAGCAGCCGGCGCTCGTGAAACTGACAACTCTTCACCTACCGGCGACAACACCCTGGACCAGGGAACCTCAGACGACGTCGATGAACCTGAGCCTGATTGGCTCAACGATGCACACAGCCAACTCCACGCCATTCAATATTACGAGGAGAGGGCTCAATCGAAGCTTCGATACGAAGCTGACATCAACGGTACATATTAAATTTAATGGTTCATTCGACTTGTTTCATACTAATCGTTCACATTCCACAGAGCTTCAGACACCTGCCGAGGATGCCGATGATTTTTACGCAGGTGAGTTTTATTGTCTTTTCATTTCCACTGACATCTATTAAATTTTAATGACAATCATCTCATCAGATTTCGATGCAGACGAGCCAAACGTGGCTGCCATCCCAGTCGAAGAACCATCGGCGGCCGTCTTGAACAAGCCCCGCCAGCCTTCCCAACGCCCAGCTAAACGCGCCACTGGAACTCCCATTAATATCGTCAACCCACAGACAGCGCCGACGCCTGCCCCCCACGTTCAAGCAGGAGTTGGTGTTGCTGAAGCACCGGCTCCAATCGTCAGTAAACCTCCTCGCAAAACGAACACCAGGAAGACCAGCAATCCAGTAGCAGCTCCCAGACGTGGTCGCTCAGCTGGCAAATGAATGCGGCTGTCAATTTCACTTCACAAATCAGTCATCAGTAACATGCCGTCGCCGTCGCGCTCGCCTCGTATATCGTTGTTTTCCGTTTATCTGTACCTCACTCATGTATGCCAGCAATGTATAGTTCATTGAATATATGCCCATTATGATTTACCCCCTCTCTCACAGTTAGGCAGTTGAAAACGGCGCTTTGAGATCTTATTCTAGTCGGTCTTGCTAATCTAGGTGGACTCTAATAATAGGTCTAAATGGGGGCATATGGGTATGTTACCTTTTAAGACAATATACAGCCATATGGTGAAGGGGTAAGTATCGACAAACTTGGTAAGGTTTATATAAGCATGGTAAGGCAAGGGTTCGAATCTCGTCAGGCGCATTTCCATTAACAATATTCGCTGGCCTCGTCAGAGGCTCTTCCCTAATCTGGATTGTATGCCATTATTTATTTTGAAGTCCTTTACAATGTACTTTGACCTAGTTAAGGTCGGCAGCCTTATAAGGTTTCGGTCTCTTGTCAAGGTTCGGCAATCTAATAAGGTTTGACATATATCATCAGGCATTGCCTTATCAGAAAAACTAGTCTCATTATTAGGCCTAATGATACGTCGGCAACATAATCGGCCTAATCACCCTAATAAGGCATCCGGCAGATTTCCGACATACAGGAACGGATATACATTCCCGATCCTCATGAGGCCTCTCACTCGGAATTCGGATATGGGGAAATGCCCCAGGAGTAGCGCGGTTAGCAGGAGTGAATCTCGTGGAGAGATGAAGCCTGTCAAAAACATGCATCCATCGATGAACCCAAGCAGCACGCCAAGGTAAAGTTGTTATCTTGTAACGTAGAGTCCCGCATCGATGGTCTGTCTCGTCCCCACTCATAGCCTCAACAGGCATTGTGTCCCAGAGTTTTTCGACCTTCTTGATGTCCGGGTAATCAAGATGTGCTTTGCAACCGTTCACCCTGCGCCAAAGAACCTAAAATTGCAGATCAAAGTCAAGACTTTTGTACATCACCAGAGATGACAAATACATACCCGACGCCTCCGCGACATGCGAGCACCGTGAACATCGCCCTCACGGGATGATAAAATGTCCATTTGGTCGCCCAGCCTCTCGGATTTGGCGACAAACTTTCGGTAGTCTGTGTATTGATTCTTTAACTGAAAAATGTGTGTTTTAAATGCGTTGGAGACCTCTCGGGCGTTGGTGTATTGATTGTACTTCCGGATGAATGAATGTGTAAAAATTTGAGTCGCTTTTTTGTTCCAAATGGAAGCAGATCCCGATCCGGGGTTGAAGTCAAGAATAAATCTGTTTTCCCGCGGGCCCAATGTTGGGTCTGATGGGTTTTTGAGGAATCGCCTGACATCTTCCATGGTCACTGAGGTTATAGGCATTGGTGTTTTGTTTTCAGTCGGAACACGTCCCATCATCTCGATGGCATAGAGGCGGACAAGTCTCTACGTATCATGAATATGTCCATGGTTAGACAAACAAAAACTTGGATGGTAGATGGTCTATACGCTCACTTGGAGTTCAACCTTCTTCTTATCTCGCTTCACCGTTTTATTGGACCTTTCCCTTACCGCCTCTGGATCATCGGAGGCCTGATTTCCCCTCTGACTCTGACCTTGAAGTGCTTGTATCTGTTGAGTATGTGTAATTTGGGCCTGTTCCAGTTGTGTGCGTTGATCTGAAATAATCTGAGTGAGCATTGCGATATCTTCCTTTGTGACTGGGCTGTCCTGTGACAATCATGGTAAGATCCCTAGTTAACACTTCCACTGGAATGCAAGATTGGAACTAAACTTGCCTTCGGCGCCTCGAGCAACGATTGGAGGAAGACCTCCTAAAATAAACAGTTTCAATATGGTTTGAAACTAAAAGATAATTTACGATGAGTAGAAGTACCTCTTGCATGTGCCTATTGACGTTCGGACGCGACAATGGCGTGGGCAAGCCGGTATGGATGGTGATGGATTGTGGGGGAAATCTGCGCTGCAGATCCGCGTCCCTAGGCCCTGCATCATTGAGTCTGAAATCACCAAATTCTTCGTTCAGATCTTCTGATCCAAAGCGTGTATTTTGAAAGTGATCAGAAGAAGTACCACCCAGGTCGTTGTGAGGTGAATCATTTCTCGGTTGCCTTAAAGACTCGGAATAATAATTGCTCTCGATTTCGTCGTAACTGGATTCATCGAACTCGATGTTGTCGAATTCATTGAGATCGTCATCATTGTCGCTCCATTCGTCGTTGCTGAATTCATCGTTGCTGAATTCATCGTTGCTGGATTCATCGTTGCTGGATTCATCGTCGCCGGAGCCATCGTCGCTGGAGTCACTGTGGGGGAAATAGTGATCGGCTCCGTCATTCAAGCGGGATCCACCGTCCTGAGATTCCGTTTGAAGGTGCCAGTTATCGTGAAACTCGACATCATTTTCACTCCATCGATCCATATCGAACGATACATTTATAAAGCCTAGATTGTTAGGCAGATCACGATTACCGTCCAACTCATCCTCTCCAAGCTCCGGATCATCTGTAGGCATGTCAGTCGGAGGTGTAGGGTCCCAGTTGGCTTTGAATTCGAGGTTTTCTCCCAATTCGTTCTCGCGGAATAAGCTATTTGTAGTAGGAGAGGTTGGAAAGTCTGCGTTACTTGGTTGAAGGTTACTTGGTGGAAGGGGATGCCAGTTATCTTCGAACTCGTGATCGTCTGCCAATTCATGCTCATTGAATACGGTATTCATGGGGGTGGTCGTCCCAATACCATCGCTTGGATTGGTGCTCTGGACATCAAGGCCTGTATCGTCAAAAAGTGTCCTATTAGCCGTCAGTATCTAGGCGTAAGTATCAGTTGTCCTTGAGGTTGAGCGCTTGAGCACTTACGTGGTGGCCATGAAGCTATCGAAAGGGAGTTATATCTCTCGTCAAAACTCCGTCTCCCCAAACGATCTCGATATCAATTCCTGTTATCGGAAAGCGCCGAATGGTTGGGCTTTGCTGACAGAACCTCGAACCTCGAACCACGAGCCTCCTCATTTTTCGAACCGCGAACCTCCGCGAACCCTTTTTGAAGATTGATCGGGCTGTCACACCCGACGTTCATATTCGACCTTTGTCGGTGTTGCGAGGTGTTGCGTGGCTGAAAGACGAATCAGTATAGGGAGGGTCGGAGTCCTAATCTCGATCCGACAAGGGTCCTAAGTGAACTTGGAGAAAAGCACAGATCATTACGTCAGCTAGGCTATTATTCATCTGAGTCATCATGGTCATGGCCGCTAGCAACTACTACTTTTCGAACTTGTACTATCGAGCCCTTCTGCCTTGCAATCTTCCTTGCAATTCAGTACATGTCTTGGTCTTGGAACATGGTCATGGGTATGTGTCTTAGTCTCAATATCTTCATGCACTGATAAGACTTGTTATCAAGATGACAATTGTTGTTCGATGCTTCATCAGTCGGCCTCTAAAAAAATCACAAATTACACAATTCGCTCAACCTTAACGTACGTTGAAACATTTCCTGTATTTTAATTTGGTTTATGCCGTTCGTTCTGGTCATAGCTATAGGCTTGAGGTCCATCTACACCTCTAATGCAATGCACAGGCCTAGCCCAACTTGGAAAAGAGGAACTTCGCCTCGTGGCTTGTAAATTCAGACTCAACGATACAAAGGGGTTTTTAAGCAGCCTTTGAAGTGCTCCTTTCATCTTGGTATCGCTCTTACAGATCTGTTTTGCTCGTTGGCATCCAAGGACGTATAGAAGCGCGCTGTGAAACATGGAAACCCGACTTGGACAAGCACGCA
>JAHXRV010003483.1:0-31300 GCA_019904355.1 Psilocybe tampanensis
CCTCGCCTCCCTTCGGTCGGCTCGTCCTGGCTCGGCTGAAGGTCAATGCTTTTTCAGAGGTCCAAGCACCAGGGTCCCAATACAGATAAGGGTGCAAATAAGTGTCAACGAATTCGCACCATCTCATTAATATATGTAGGATACGTATACGATGTGTATGTATAACAACAAATTTATGCGTGCTTGTAACCGTTCGGGTCACAGCCTTGTGCTCCGTGATGTTGAACGATGGTGAATTTACATCCAGTGAAATGAGTGTGTAACTTCGAATTCAACTGCCGTGTTGTCCGAGAGGTTCGGGAAGTTTTGCTTCGTTATTCGAACCTCGATTTCCTTCTCGTCTCCACCCCATAAGTCCCACAAAATATCTATCGTGGCCTTCTTCAACATTGGGAACGAACCAGGTCTTGTCAACAGGGTGTCAAACGCCGACCAATCGCCCACGTCAGGCCGATATGCAGTCTCGTCATCGAAGGTGAGATCCAAGGATACCTCTTCCAAGATGTTAGTCCCGGCGATTATGCCAAGTTCAGAGACGACATCGCGCAAAGGGTCGTCATCTTTTGAGATCACATAGAGTCCTAGGGTCAAACATCTGAGTGTTCTGACGTGCGACGCTGATAGGGAGGCTCCAAGGCCGGTCCATGATAGTGACGTTCGAGCTACAATCATGAACATTACAAACATGCGCTGGAAAACTTGGAGCTCACTGTATATCTCCAACGTTTGGAGTTCTTTGCTGTTACGGAGAACCTGATGCAGGATCTCCATGTCTCCAGCGTTCCAGATGCCCCAAAAGTCTCCCTCCTGCAAACCACTTAAATCAATGGTCCTTTGATCCTGGGTCAGTCCGGAGGGGTTCATGAGGATCCAAATACCCTCGTAAGAATAAATGGTTGTGGACAGATACTTTGGTCTGAGTGTTGACGTCATGCGACTCACAATGTCGAGGTCCGAGTCGTTGGTGTGTGTGATTCTCACGTCCTGAAGAGTGAGATGAGTAACGCTGCTGGAACCAAGGATAAGTGATGATGGGACGGTCCCCATTGACGAAATCTTGAGCTTGGTGATGGTGGGCTGGTGGATTAATCTTTCCAACAAGATCTGGAATACCCGTGGAAATGTGTTCCAATCTTTCCTTGCACCCCAAAGGTCGATGGACCGCAAGGATGTCGAGCTACACAGGACATCGAAAATCTCATGTACCCGAACGTCTTCTGGGAAGCGGATATGATGGCGAAGATGTCGAATATGATGAATTATCTCAAGGTTCGAGATCAGTTCGTGGAAGCGACCGATAAGGTTGGGTAATCGGTTTGCGGTGTCGCCAGCGAAACTGGTGAGTTTGAGAGTTGAGAATAAGTGTCTGCGGCATAGTGGAACCATCGCCTTGCAGGTTAAAGACAAGTTCCGGAGTGCGAGCGTCGATGGGTGGTCCGAATCGAGTCCATCTCCCAAGATGTCGATAATCAGTTCCAAAGCATCATATGTGAGCTCGACGTTGGGCATCGTATAGAGAAGAGGTGCGGCAGAACGTGGGTGTCGGGCGACGTCGTGGTATTGATGGAAGGAACATCGAAACCTTTGTGGGGTAAAAGCCAGCGCATTTTATTTTTGACCGTGATCATCACGTCAGAACCAGCTACTAAGAACAAAGTTCCCCGAACCAGTTCGGCGAACCACGAACCTTGAGCTTGAACGTGAACGTGAACTATAATGCATTTATCCATCAACTTCTGCATGGCGACTCCCCAAGTGGCCGATCACACTGTTACTTCAACAAACATATCGATAGATTTCCTACTGGCTTTACCACGGAGAACTTGAACATGTCAAAGATTCCTCTTCATAATCCGGTCTCCCGGACCGGTCATGATTTGCTCTCAAATCGCTGCATTTGAACATACCAGAGATAACTCGGGAATGGTTTGGGAGGAAAGGTGATACGTAAACTATAAAGTACGTCTACATATCCTATTGCTCATTTCCGCGTCTTTCGTGGAACCGACTTGACTGCCATCTTCGAGGTCGGCGGCGCGATCGCGTTTTTGCGGCGGACAGCTGGACTGCCAGACTTGAACGGAGGACGAATTTTCTTGACCACGTTATGTTTTGCGGTGGGTGAAAATGGCCTACGAATAGCAGCCTTTTGATTTTGTGTCTGCCGAGTTGCCGATTTTCCTTTCGCTATGCCAGGCCTGGCCGGGGTTGAAGGGGAGACAGTCACTTTTCGGTTAGCTACCTTGTGGACCTGACGGAAAGAGCACCTGAACAATTCAAAATTCCGTACAGTGAGAAACAATATGTGTGGTCGTCAGGAATTGCGGTGTGACTTACGCTGCTCCATCAAGTCCTCGTTTGCACGGTGAAGAGTTCCCCGATGTCCCCGATGCTAGTAGTTGAGATTGAATATTGAGTGCTTGGCCGTTAGGATTGACTTTGGATTGACTCACTATCTTTCCGAAGTTTCTCGAGATTCTCCTGAGTCAACTTTTGCGGCTGAGGGAAATGTTTTGGGGGGTCAGGTAACCCTTGCTTCGCAGCGAAGACAGTGGGCATGACTAATTTAACTCCTGGCTTGCTTGTTTGAATGCCATATTCTGCTGGTAATTTATCCAATGGCGTCTGGCCTGCCTCTGTACCAGCGGTGATATGAACGCCTTCGACGTGCGCGTCATGATCATGTGTAACGACAAAGGGATGGGCCCGTAATTGGTTTTTACGAAAATTCTCCTTGGCCTTGGTTTTAGTCATACTCGCGGGGGGATCAGGAAGTGATATTCCAGTGAAGTGTGGGGGGCCTTCCGTAGCGACAGAATCTGACACACCAAATATATGCCCAGACCAATCTTCATTCATAGCCGGGCGGGGCGATTGGGGCAAAGCGGGGGCAGGCTGAGCTTGTTGGGGAGCGGCGGGCTGCGATGGTGCGGACTGTGAGGTTGAGGCCTCTGGATTTGTACTCATTGGCGCCGCCAGCGATGATGTGGACACGGCCAGTAAAGGAATCAGCGTGAGGACGAGCTTCATGGTTGCAATATAGACTCTGAGAATAGGTTTGATGTTCGAAAGGCGTCAGATTCCTGCTCCGAAAGTTGAGATATTGGTGTAGTAGGTGTTGTGAGACCAGCTGAGGAAAATGTACTCATTCTACCCGGTCTTTATATGAATTCAATCCCTCTTTCCAAGCTTGCAACCTCTTCAAACTTCATGCTGTTTCGAGCGAGCCGCGATGATTGTAAGAATGATTCGTCCTAAATTGCACAGATCATCAAAGTTGTCATCGATATGTACAGACCAGGTGGCATTTTACTGATGGATCCATCAACGCAAATGGAAAATCACCGTGATAACGAAAGATGAGCGCTATTGTACTCAGTGAGTCTTCCCAGTGCATTGATATGAAAATGGCCTGAAAATAATCAAGTCTGATGGAAGTGCCAATGCGGTTGAATTTAGATGGCTTCTGGCCCAGCTCAGTTGTGCGCGGTGCACCCACAGCCGTAAGGTCCACATCGCCTCACGGGAGTTTGAGAGTTGACCGGTCTCTGGGTGTTCTGCTTAGGGACCCGACCGCAAGAAGCCCACACACACACACACACACACACAAAACATTTGATATGATTGACCATGGTTTTCACACAGCCCGAAGAAGCGGTCACTGTCGGACGGGATTTCCTTATGAGGCTCCCTGCCATACATGACAGCCCCAGTTGATTGAGTGCGTAATCCTCAGGGAGGGGAAAGTGTAATGCTTTTCACTAGTACTTGGAGGTTGGGAGGCCTGAGGGTCACTTGGGGATGGTCAATCAGGAAAATCGGTGGGTGTTTCTGAATGTAGGTAAATCGGTATGTTCGTCTATTGTACCTCCCAGTCCGTCTCTGTCTCGATCGAGACTATGTGCCAACATTCTTCTAGCGTAATGATGTGCGCCGGAAACACGGAAGCAAAGACCATTCGATTATGACATGATTCATATGACTTCAAGTTACCATGTATATTATGGGCTTTGCGCTCAGTGTTAGAGTGTGTGAAGGAAAAATGACAGGATCGATGGATGGGACGGACGGACAGCATCACAGATGACAAGAAACTATATGCTCCGCATAGTACAAAATTGCGGTTGGCGTTGATGATCTTGATGGGAGGAGAACGTGGCCATAGACAAAAATATCTTGATGTTCTGACTTTACGCAAGGACCGGAAGTATGACAGGATCGATGGGAATGTACAAAATTGTCGTGGTGTTGATCATGAATAGACAAAAATACATGGAAACATCAATGTTCTGGATTAACGTTTTGTACTGTATGTATGGGGAGACCTATCGAGAATGAGAGTGGCTGCGAATGGACATAGTAGGCTTGAGCATCGCGATGGGGATCATGATGTTTAGGCGGTGACGCTGGAGTGCCCACCCAGACCAGACTGAGAGATGGCCCCGTTCATTGACGACGAGAGTTAGCAGTATCTTCTCAAATACAGATTTGGCGTGTGTTTGTGTTCAGCTGGCATTGACAACGACAACAATGGTGGTTAAATGGGTCGTCCCCGTCAGTTCATGTTTTGGTGTATTTGTGAGGGGGAGGTTGAGAGAGGAACGAGGCGAGAGCGTCGCGTTGTTGGAACGTAGAATGCATTACAACTACTAACCAAGCCAACGCATCAGAAACCGCGATAGTACTCATAAAACTCGGCACATACCTCACCCAATACGCACAATACCCCACCCACCTCTCATTCGTCGCATTCGAGCACCCCACGAGAGAGAATGCCGCCCCGTTCATGAGAATGTAAGCCACAGCAACGACCTTCCCATGTCTTGGATTGGTTCCCTCACCCACTCTTCACGTATGACCGACTTATGGATAACCAACTCGTAACTTCTGATGTACCGATATTGTTGTCGACCAGTGCGTAGAGAAGGAGGAAGAGGTCGACAGCACGCCCCTCCAGACAACGTGGAAAACGTCAACGTAGAAGGTTGGCTACTGAACGAGTTGTTAGCTGGAGGCAACAACGTCGGATACACGATGACACATACCCAGAAACCCGCATGTCTCCGTAAAGCCTCAAGCTCAAGCGTCACATTCCAACGGACCCGCGTTGGCTGTCTCTGCCCAGGCTTCCACTAATTTGTTCGAGGAACACGTCCACAAACACTTGGAGAGATCGTGCTAGAGGTCTGTACTGAGAAAATTGGGCAAGGCGAGAAGTCACGAAGATTCGAGTTGACGTGGGATGGTTACGGTGTCGACGCGACGTTGGAATCGTGAACCATTGAATGTCGAGATTCGAGTGAAGAACCTCAATCAACGACACTCCTAAGCGTCCCACGTCCCCGTTTCTATTGGTGCGATGTGGACTTTGGATATCGTTATTGAAGGAGTAAACGAAAATGACATAAACTCACCAGCATACCTCGCCCAAACGCAAGCGTCCCTGCCCACTCCACTGAGAAGCGCCAATAGCGGGCTGACC
Source organism: Psilocybe tampanensis (assembly GCA_019904355.1). Lineage (NCBI taxonomy): Eukaryota > Fungi > Basidiomycota > Agaricomycetes > Agaricales > Agrocybaceae > Psilocybe > Psilocybe tampanensis. Next base: position 5,483 of record JAHXRV010003483.1, read on the forward strand.
AGCCCCTGCTTCCCATTCGAGGACGTCGAATGTTCTGATGAAGGAGAGAGAGGCATCCGGGACCAGAATACCGCGGAGCATTAACATTTTCACGTAGTGGCACCCAACGAAGGTACCAGAGACCACTCAGTTATATCCCCTGCAACATACATGCGCCGCGAATTTCATTCCTCGCACGCTTCTCTAACTTATCAGCCGTATCCTGATCATGTCTCCAAAGAAAAGTCCCCATGGGCCATCATTGGTGTATCGTCAAGCGTTTCGGAGTTTGAGGTATGTTGGGGTGGGTTATAGTGTATTTATTCGTGAAATGTGAGTACTACGCCATGCTATGCTTGGGACCCAGTAGGATAGGCAAGGTAGAGACGAGGGCAAGATGATGAATACGACGGACCATGGAACAAGGAGGGCAGCCCAAGGGCAGCCACCTTTCACTGGGTCGTGTCGCTCGCGTGACAATGTGTCACAGGGCTCGGCACAACTCCGGCACCGGCCGATCCAGTGGATCGCGAGCACGAACTTGGCATGAACGAGTTGTGAACGAGAACCAGGAAAGCGAGTAGAAAATACAGAAATAACACAGACTCTTGCTTTCTTTCCCTCTGCAGGTTGTCTTACCGCTCAACTGCCAGGACCTGTGACTTAGTCCAACTTCAGTACGTAAAATGAAAGTTGCATCTGATTCCTGAAGGCTGAGATCATCGATTCGACGAGAACTAAGTACTAGACTTGTAGTAGTAAACTACTAGTAATAATTATACCTTTTCAGTCCCTTCATTTCCGACTACCCCCGTCTCTGCCTTCGCCGGAGCGTCTTGCTGATCTCGTCCCAGAGAAGGATTGGCAGCCCCGGGAATGTCTGTATTCTCCGCTATATCATTTCGTCCTCCGGGAACGGGAGACGAGCCCATTTCTAATTCGGATATGTGGGGGGTTGTGAGTGTGAACGTCTGCTCCGTGTCGGTGTCTCTGATCGCGATTCTTGCCACCAGAATTGTTGGAGCCACTCCCTATTTGTCTGTCAGCCTTTCAATACTAATATGGTCATTCAAAACACATACCGCAATGAGACCTATGAAAGTTTCCGTATAAAACGACGCAACCTCCCAGCGAAATGACTCTTGCCATGATACTGCTACAGATGACCCAATGTCGACAATGACGTCGCCAACGAGCGCGAACGAATAAATTGCTGCAGACTCAGCAATCATCGTCACGACATAGTGCAAACTGCGTTTCGACCTGCAACTGCTCATACGGGTCCCCTTGTGTATCCTGTAGCCAATGAGAAAGGTCGTAACAACTGTTGTCAAAAGAGATACGAGCATTAAGGCCGACATAATGATGTTAAACAGACGGGCCATTGCTAATTTGATGGGAGGATGTGGATATCTCGGTAATGACCGTAGGATGGTGGAAGTAATGAGGAAGCCTGGTTTTGAATCAAGTTGGTTGCTTGAACGTATCAAATCAGGAATGGACGATAACTCACCGGCCTCTGCAATGAGCAGAACAGAGGGGACAGCAATAACTCGCACGGACATTCCCCAGACGTGGTAGCACCGCCAAATCTTGAAATATGATCAAACGCACACACCATTGGGATATAGTATTGACTGACCAAAAATGCGTCTGATACCAGAAACATTGAAAATGTAACGCAGTCGAAGACGCCTACCAACCATCGAGGAGACGGGACGACTATGGCCGAAGCTACCTGTTCCATGGACGCGGCAGCAGTCACTTGGTGGTTGAGATACCACTGTATAATGGTTCCTATTCCGGAAAGTATATACAGCAGTGTAATCACCGCGATAACGATTGTTCTGTTTGGTTTGTTTCGGTATGCTTTGCAGATTGAATATCAGTATTTAGTCATAGCGATACTCGTTGGGAAACACACTGTAAAGGTACACGGTCCCGCCGTATAGTATTGTATACATTCCTACGTCATAAATTCATGAGTTGGGGTAGTCGGACAGTGCAGAGATGAAATATATACCCATAAGCATATTTTGAAGCACGGCTCCATTGATGCTTGCCCTGACAACAGCCTCCTCTAATGCAGCCTTGGATGAGTTTGACATATTGAGATGCGGATGATTCGTTCAAGTGCTGTTGACCAAGGAACTGGCTGAGTGACTCGCTGTTTTATAGATTCCCTGTTACTCTTACATATAGCAGATTCGTTCTGAGATGAAAGACCGTGGTGGAGCATCTTTCCGGAAAGGATTCCATTGATCTATGTGAAGCTCATAACTTATCGTAACTGAACACGGGGTGGCGGAGGCCCTGATACAATCGCAATAATCATTATGATATCTGATCAACATGGAGCCACTAATCAGTAAGCGCTGTTCCCTGTCGACATCTCATAGAATAGACCTTACCGGATGATCAAATAATCGCCTTCTAGCGCGCCCGAACTGTGCGGATTCACGATCATGCGTACATTAAACGCCCAAATCGATCAGTGATCAGCGATTCTTCGCGATGCAAGACGATGGTATATCACAGCTTCGGTTTCCTTCCGCACAAAATCCTCCTCAGTTACCATATCCCAATTCAAACTGCATACAGTCCTTACTTTCCTGCCTGATATATCAACCCCCAACCGACCTAGCTTGCGCGTAATATCAACATCTTCTGACTGAACCACAGCCTCGAGATGTGTTTTGAAAAAAGGTATCAAACCCTGAGTGACAATGCCAATATGGGACACAAGAGTGTGTAAGTGATGCAACGGAGAACAAGACGAAGAAGCACACACACGAGGGCACGAGCGGAAATCTCACCCCCACAGATTCGGGTTCGCGTACTATGCAGTATGCATGTGCTCGAGTACGTTTGTATGTGTCTTTCCAGCATTCAACAGTTCGATGAGGCCGTTCGGTGTAGAAAGACAGTTGATTAGTGGATTCAGTTCTGTTAAATGGGTAAGGTTTGCGTAGATTTCAAACAGAGGACATCCCGAGCCCGTAGACGTATCGGGGGCAAAGCATTACGATGGGGACGAGAACAGCGTCACAAGCGAGAATATCTCGGAACGTCGATGTTCTGGGTGCAGGGGAGGTCTTGCACATGCATGCAACGACATCGGCCCCCGACCCGTCACAAACGAGTCGAACGGCGGTGGTTACGAGATGAGGTGGGCTTGGGCTGAATATGATGACGACGACGGGGTCGTATCAGAACACTTAGGCGAGGAGGTGAGTCTGGATTGACCACCGAGATCGGCCTGACGGGTGGTTGCATTTGACGACGACGAAAGTTAGCGATAGTAAACCCAGCCAGATCGCGACGAGCGCTCAAGCGCTCAAGCTGTCAGATTCAATATTCAAATCTCGTAGGGAAGCACAAGAGGCGCGAAGGAAAGCGGGTACTAGGTAGGGTTCCCCCGTACGGTTGCTGTGGTCGACGACTCGAGTACTCAACTCCGAAGCCGATGACGAGCGAAGGTATATAGCTTCAACTTTGACATCCTCTATGGTGTCCTCCCGCGGACCGCCATATGTATAAAGGCTCATGTACAAATGAGAAACGAGGCAAATCGCACAATGCACATTCATCCCTCCTTGGCGAACCGTCTCCTCATGTCATGATTCATTGAGAGTTTTGTGTCGTAACGTCGAAGGTCATTCCTGGCCCTGCTAATCGAATCGATCCGGATCTCTTTAATACACAGTGGTTGCGCGTAGGAAATGAGCTGGATAGAGTTGGATAATGGAGAGAGGAGGGGGTCGAGGACCAGGGAGATCAAGGTCGACATTCTTTACCGTCTTGCCGAAGTTGCTAAGTCATCAAATCACACGCCGTCGTGTCTGTGGACCGACTTCAGAAGGTGGGCTTTGCTTCAAATTCAGCGTCCGCGTCAGCTCGGACACCCTGGGGAGGCAATTTACTCCACCAGGATCGTTAAACCAAGTCCCTAATTTCGATTTCTTCGTCAATTGTTCATTCATCATTTCATCGTCGACTCAGAAATCGAGAAAACGTATAGCAAGAGGTACTGTACAGTAATAGTTGGAAATCTTCCCGGTAATATGGATGAGCAAATGAACGGGTGAAAAATATGCCTTCAGAATACAAAATAACTACAATTACGATACATATCACTCCCAAATTGAGCAGTGATTACGCCCGACTCCCAAGTCCACTAATCTCTCTTCTCCGTTATTTCATTACCAACCGTGATGGCATTACCGTTTTCGAGTCGACTCGGGCTTTGTCCGCTCTGATCTGTCCCTGGGGATTGATCGATGGGTATAACCTCAATGGACGATGTTGTCTCTCCGTCGATCCTTCCTGTAGGAATGGGGGCGGCCGAATCCATTCTGACTTCGGAGATATGAGGCATTGTTAGTGTGACCGTTTGCTCCGTGTCTGCGTCTTTGACCGCGATTCTTGCCACCAGGATTGTTGGAAACAGTCCCTAATATTTTCATTTTTTTTTTTCGCCGGTCAGTATGATGGAATCAATAATGAGATCGTTCAAAAGACATACCGAGGCAATGCCTGCGAAAACCTGCATATATAACAACGCCATGAACGGCCGGAAAGTGTTGATTAATGCTGGCGTTCCTAATGACATTATAGCTCCCGGAACGGTGAAGCCAACTAGGGCCAAAGAGTAAAGTGCTGCAGACTCCACGACAATTGTCAAGATGTGGTGTAATCTTCGTTTCGATCTGGAACTGCTCATGTCGGCCACCTTTTGTATCCGGTACGCAATGAGAAACGTTGTAACAACCGTTGTTGCAAGAGATATAAACGTTAAGACCGTCTCAATGCGGTCAAACACAAAGGCCAACCCCCGGGCTGCATTTGGACGAGCGTAGTTTAACGACTGTATAGTCAGGGCGGCAATAAGCAGGCCTGAATTTAAGCATAATGAGCGTTGTAGATATGTTAAAACATGAATGGAGAGTCGGAAGGGTGACTCACCGAACTCGGAGAGGAATAAAAAAGATGGGAGAGCAATAACTCGGTGTGACACCAAATCTTTAAAATCCATACGGTCACACAGATAGTACTCCGATAGGATATATGATTGACCCACCAGAAATAAGTCTGAAACCAGAAATCCTGATAGAAAAATGAAGTCCGTGAAGACGACCAACCATGGAGGGGATAAGTTGATTATTATATCCTCAGTCGTGTCGGCCTGCGCCCGCGAGGTGGTAACCCACACGTTCGTCGGTCGAAATGATATGAAGGTGTTCATGCCCGTCAGACAATACAGGACGGTGATTGCTGTGAGGACTATCTTCCTGTTTGGTTTGTCCCGGGAGACTTCGCGAATCGACGATGATCAGTATTTGCAAGTAACAGCTATACTGGGGATGAAACGTACTGTATAGGTGCACTGTCCCGCCAAATATCACCGTATATATTCCTGTCGAATATATTTGTCAGTTAATATGCGGGAGGGATGTGCTCTACCACCAAAACCCATACCAAAAAGCATATTTTGAAGCATGGTCGAATGGATGTACCCGCGGATCAGAGCCCTTTCCAACGGCGCTTGTGGATCTGACATATTGTCTCAATGAGGATGATTTGTTGTGCGTCGAATGACCTGGAGAGACTTTCTGTTTTATAGATTGGTTCGTGGTGGAGCATCCTGTAAACCGATTCTTCTCATTTATTTGATCATCAAGAAGTCCTTTGTAAATATTCTCCCTCAGTCGCTTTTATTATCCAAGATAGGTACCCATGTGCATACCGTAGCTAAAGCACCTCGGTGCTGGTCCAGCATTTTCTATTAATATAATTTTCATCAGTGATCATGACGACTGAAACACCGTGAAGTCCGTCATGAATCATCGTGCCGTTGAAATGAGAGTATAATTACCTTCAAAATAAACCATCTGATAAATCCCAAACTCATCAGCGAAGAAGGGCGGTATTCTATCAACTTCTTTATTCAACATCACTTGACTATCGCGGTAATAGTGTTGCCGTCTGCGAACATGACTCTTCGCGGGGCGTATTCCCACTGGAGGACACGGGGAAGAAAGGACCGTGTGTCCGCTAGCATGATTCATCTGACTTCCTACGGTTTTCCCAAAATACGTCGCTGATGAGAAGAAATAAAAGGGAAGAAGTGAATCCTGAGAATAGAAAATGAAAAATGAGGGGAAAATCTTTGGAAAATACACGGGCTTCCATACCGGAAATGAGGGAAAGATGGCAAGGTCGATGTGAAGTGATGGAACAACAAACGGAGTCGTCGCCCCAGATGACGACACATGATAGACTCCACATACAAAAATGACTGTGGGTGATGATGATCTTGATGTCAATGATTGGGAGAAGGCGTCATAGACAAGAATACCTTGAAACATCAATATTCTGCGTGCAGATGAGATAAGGTACCTGTTGGACGACATCGCGTGGGCAGCGGATACGTACCTTTCTAAAATCGGCGGGTAGCGCCGAGGATCCTCTCGTTTGGCTCAGGTCGCAGGCACCAGCCCCTGGCCTCACTAACCCGTTGCTGCATACTCATTTGAGATGAAGTTACAGGCTTTCAAAACTGCGAGTGCCGTCAAATGGACCAATGGGAAGAGGGAGACCGCGGGCGACCAGGAGAGGAGCGGGTGTTGTGTGTACCGTACAAAAAAGGTCGGTGGAAGGAAGGAGAAGGAAATGGGTGGCGAGAAAAAGTCGCCCAACCTCCAGCATCCTCACCGACACTCCTTAGAGTACCGTCAACAAATCTCCGGTCCCCAGCCTCGTATTCGAAGATGTCACCGGCCTCGATGATGGCGATGTCGGAGTACATCGCGTCGTTGACATTCTACGTTCGGGATTGTGATAAACAGCACAAATGAAGCAAAAGGCCGAGGAGAGAAGGCGATGAGGTGATCCTGAAGTATGTGAATCAAACTGGAGGCCTGGAACAGTAGAACTGAAGGTTGACACATCCAAGCGTGTACATGTGTACCGCCTGTTGACCAAGTCACCAAGTATTAGCGAGTTTCGATAATTCACATGAAAAATTGGCATATACCTCGTCGAACAAGCAGACTCCACCATCCACCGCTCTAAAAGTCCTCGATCCACAGCTCTCCGACTCCTGACACCAATATCGCGGTTGACCGGTCCATGGAAGAGGGGAAAGATGTCGACAGCCTCCCAATCTAGACAACGTGGAAAATACCAAGAGATGGCGACAAAAGTTAATGTTGGGTACTGAAAGAGTTGTTAGCTGGAAACCACAACGTCGGAAATGCGATGACACATACCCAGAAAGATGCATGTATCGTCAAGGCCTCAAGCTTTCAGCCTCAGGCGTCATACCCCAACGGACCTCCAGAGTTCTTTTCTTTGCCCCTTCGTCGCCACCTTCCCCAGCCGGCTATCTCCCCCTTCCGCTTCCACTAAGTAGTTCGAGGATCCCGTCCACAAATGCTAGGATATGCCCAAATGAAGCTTTTCAACGTCGAGATTCGACTGCCAGAAACCTTAGTCCACCATCAACCAGACTCCTAGGCGGTCGCACTACACATTCCATCCATTCTAAAGTCCTTCTGTTCCTCCACACTTGCATTATTCGAGAAGGGTGATGATGGGGCTGGTAGTCCCAATTTATATTTGGGATTGGAGCGATGCGGTCTTAGGATGTCGTTATTTAAGAAGTAAATGAGAATAAAATGAAACTCGCCAGTATATGTACCCTGGTACCTCGCCCAACCGCAAGAGTCCCTAAATCCCCACTCCATTTCAAAACGCCAGTCGAAACCTGACCAGCCCACAGACGAGAACGAGAGGGACCACCCTCTGAGCCCCTCATATCCCCAGGTATCGACCCTTCGTCCGAGTCCGCGTCACAGAATCCATTCCTCGTGAGCTACTTCAATGGCTCAGACGTCTCCTCCAGACTTATTTCGCTGAAGGAAAGTTTCCATGGGGCTTCAGCGGTGCGTTTTCAGCGTTTAAGAGCTTGAGGCAGGGGTGGTGGGTATACGATGTATGGAACGAGGAAGGCGTCGAATCGAAAGAAAGACCAAAAAAACTCACCAAAGACAAGTACCACCACGATCAGCAAAACAACGATATGTGTCCTTGAGCGCGTTAATATACTCCTCGACTGCCTATGATTGCTATACCAATGCCTAGATATCCATAACACAAGGAAGGAAGGAGATTAGCGCTCATGTTCAAAAACTTCACAAAGCAGCGTCGAAGAAGAAGTGGAGCAGAGAAATTGTAAACTTGGAAGAATAAAATCGAAAACGTACAGAGCAGCGATAGGGATGACCAGGAGCGACGCTGAGATCAGCTTCAACACCAATGACCAAAAGTAGGAGTTTCTTCCTATAGTTGAAGTCATAGAAAATCGGTGGTCAGTAGAATGAATTATAGAAATGATCACCGCAGACGTACCTTCAGTAAACCCAGAAGAGTTGAAAAGGACTCGGACCAGCTGCCTTCCAAACGCGTCACACTCGCGTGATATTTTTGTCACACCGTCGGCGCTCGGCACAACTTCGGCACTGCCTTGACTTGGACGAATCAACGCCGCTCTTACTGTACTCTTAATTACCTTCTTCCACACTGAAGCTGAAGCTTTCTTTGAGCTTCTTACTGCCACTGTTATGTATATGTTGTGCAGTATGGTATTGGTTCTCCCCATGAGACTACGAAATCAGGACACCATTGACAGCGGGGCGCGTTGTCATTATTCGTTCAAATGTTTTCGTGTGCGGTGGGTTCCCGCCTCCTCGGGTTTTGTTGACACGTCCGTAAATCCGTGACCGGTGAAGGCCAGACGGGCAGCTGTGGCTCAAGCTCTGATACACTCACACTGATATCAGGTATCCTTGAATCAACTATAATACAATCAATTTGACAACCAACTACATCCTACCAGTCGACTAGTACTACAGGAAAATAAAACCACTGCAATCATCACAGAGACGAAGAAGAAAACGCCCCGTAGTAAGTATCCTCGTCCCTCAGACTTTCTCGGATTCGGGTATCCCGTATAGACTCTTCTCGGTGCGTCCGGCGGCTAGTACGTCCGATTGTGAGTTGTCGTGATCAGTAGAGATGACCTGAATTGAGAGGCTTGTGTCTCTGTTGGCTCTTCCCCCGGCACGTGGTGCAGAGCCGAATCGCAACTCGGATACTACGTGGGACTTGGCCGCGGGGAGGCCCGCTACTTTCTTTGGGCCTTTGGGACCGGCGCCTTTAAGTGAGAGGCTTAAGAAGATAACAGTCGGAGTCATTCCCTATCGAACTCAAAGTCAGACCGCATTTTTGGTGCATCATATAGAGATTGGAGTACATACCGTGAAGACACTGGCAACCGCTTGAGCATAGTATGTCGCGTTAAGTATGGGAGATCCTAAGGTGTAAGCACCCGGAAGCACGCTGAGGACCGCAAGGCCAATGAGCATGATCGAGTACACCACCCCAGACTCCATCGTCATGATTGACGCATAGAATAGAGTGCGCTTAGGTCCCGTAGCAGTTGTATGTATCTTGTAGGCAATAAGCGCAGTGGGGATGACGGCGGTGACGAGGGAAAGGAAAATGAAACCGGAAACCAAGTTGTTATACTTGTTCGTCAGCGAGATGTTTGGTGGTTGAGCTCTTCGAGCCAAAGACGATAACGCAATAGAGGCAACGAGCAGGCCTGTTTATTATCAGATTCCCTGATGAACGAGTAGCGACTGGACGACTCACAGAACTGGGCCAAGCACCCAAATGATGGCACTGCAATAACTCGTACAGGCATGTCCCAGAGCTTGTAGGCTCGCCAAAGCTTTGGAAGGCGTTGAGAATCTAACGCGGCTGACAGATCTCGGGAACGGGCGTACCAGGAGAGCATTGGATGCGACGAAACCCAGATAGAACACGAAATTGTTGAAGACGAACACCGACGGAGGAGGACCGCCGATCAGGGACAGGAACATGGTCGTGCGTGTGGCGCCGTCATTGACCATCCACTGGTCGAGCCACCACCACCCGATGATGAAGTTAATCATGCTCAGAGTGTACATCACCGACGTTGCGGAGACCACAACTCTGAGATCAGGCTTCTTTCGGGTTACTTGAGAGGGGAGTACTCAGGGTTGGGAATAGACACACAGTACTATAATCTAACGTACCATGAAAGTAGACCATTCCCCCGTATATCATTGTATAGATTCCTAGTAAGCAGCGTCATCGACGAGATGTTCAGGGTGGAGATTGTCAATTCTTACCCGCAAGAACATTCTGAACCATCGATGCATTGAGCGAAGCACTGATTATGCCCTCTTGCGCTGCAATCGAGGGTAAGTTGGTGGATATGTCGCTGGGGATCACGATCATTCTGTCTGCTAAAAGTTGGACTCACGAGTCACTTCGGTTTATATCGTGTATATCGTCGTTACGTCAATATCTCAGATCAGCATCATGAGTAGCCCATCATCGTTTTGGATATTTTCTCCCCGATGAGGCTATGGTCCTGATTTGGGTTACAAAATGAGACGAGATAATAGATATAGGTCAGCTGAGCGTTGGTGTTGAGATTGAATCCCACGGTGTTGTACTATTACAGGTGCAGTTGCAGTCGTCAGAATGAATATCAGACAGAATCACACCGTAGTATCAAGTCTGAAGATCTGACGGACGGTCTGATATTTGCAACACGTGTTGGGTATTTTCCTTCTCATCATCAACGGGATAAGACACTGGGAAAGGGATCCAATTCCCTTCTGACTCCACAGCAGATCGTTTCATGTCCCAGTGGAGACTTGAGAAGATCATCAAGAGAAGATTGATATTGATACACTCTATTCATAGGCCCAGATACTCTTGATCAAGGAACCAACCTTTTCTCTCAAGTTCCGTGTGATCGAAGTTGAGTAATAAAAATCATCATAGTTCATATGATGGAAGGGTTGGGTGGCAGGTTCCGTCGGACCATCTAGTCAGCTTGAACGTCCCAGCTGTTACAGATGAACTCCACCCATCTCATATCCCCGGCGGTGAGGACCGTGACGTTGCGCGTCTGGTGCACTCCTCTGATATCTCCCGCTCTCTCTCAAAATATACATCCATCAGATAGAGAGATTTCAGCATCCCCCACTCTGAATCTCTCACTGGTGAGACATTCGGTGGATCTCCGGGCCCTAGTTAAATTGGGCCGACACCTACTGGTAATTGTACAGGATGAATTTCAGTGTAATAAAACAGCTTAAAGTGGCATCGAATACTCATTCCAAGGCAGACAACGTCTCCACGAGGACTCGGACACTTCCCTCACAGACCAAGAAATGCATTCCCGTCAAGCAGAAACCTTCGGTCAGGTCATCTTCGACCAAACAAGGTCCCGCCCAGAGAAATCCTCATCCAACTATGCGGACCTCGAAGTCGGCAATGAACTCGGTCCCAAATGCGAAGAAGTCGGTTCAAACACCTCAGAGAATGGCCACCGGTGGGCCTGTGGGACAGGGCAAGAAGGTCATAACGGTCAAGCAAAGCAGGCCTCTGCAAAAGTCGTCGAATTCCGGCGCGAAAACACAGCAATAAGTGGTGTACTGTGTATTGGCACAGGCGCTATGACGATATGTGAAGAGAGCTTCAATATTGTACTTGATCGTAGGCTATTTGGACGTACTGTAAGTATGTACTGTACATGTCAAATGAATGGACTTGAAGGTGGGGTCGAGCGAAGCGGTCTTGAGTCATATCGGACTTCAAAATTGTGAATCTCAGTCTGACTCCGTTCGATACTGATGACCCTCCCCCTTGGATGACTCCGTTCCAACAAGCGTCGGAGTTCAACAATACTACCACCACTTTGACCGATACCTCGAACATACTACCCCGACGCCACTCCCCTCAGCTAGATGACACCTCCAATTGAGCTCATATCCGATATTTGGGACCTCATTATCGACATTTTGGGTAATGGGAATTCCGAATCCAAACTGGACGCCACGTCACTTCGGAACTTGGCTTTGACCTGCAAAGCGATGGTCTCACCTTGTCGCAAGCACTTATTCTCATCCATTATCTCTCATCAGATAGGGCCATTCGATTACAGCAGGGCTGCCCGTTTTCTCAAGTTGGCCACCCGTGACCCTGCGATCGTTGATTATGTTCGATACGTTGAATTTACTTTCGGTTATCCCCAGGAGGTTGGAGTACAACGGTTCGTTGAGATGCTGGGTAAATCAAGGTCGTTGCGCTCCATTGAGCTCTCCGGCCAACGCACACGATGGGACAAATATCCGGAACCATTGCAAACCGCGTTGGAACGGCTTATTCGCTTGCCCAGTGTAACCACACTCGAGCTCGGATGGATTGGCTCCATCCCCTCTTCCATCTTCTTTGGTTCTAATCACATCACTCACCTCACACTCTCGCGCGCGACCTTTACGCATAACGATGATCCAGACGCGAATATCTCGAAGGACAATATCTCAATCCCCAGGCCGATATTTCTCCATGTAGCCACTAATTCTTGCCACGGTCTTCTGTCCCTCATGTATCCCAATGGCCAGACGAGGGATAAGAAGATCGTTGATTTGAGTGGCTTGCGGGGATTAAAATTCAACGTTGACCGCCAAGGCGACATCAAGGCCTTGCAACAGCTCCTTCAAATCAGCAGGGAACTTCAATCGTTGGACCTAGTATACTGTGAGTCATCACGCTTCTTTGAATGAGATTTATAGGCCTAGTCACATCATTAATCACCGGTTTGTTCTAGGCATTGATAATTCTGAAACCGTATCATGGGCAGGACTTGGTGCTTCATTGTCGAACACGGTCGCAACACTCAAAAAACTGGTTGTGAGCCGCATAGATGTGGTTTCAGAGGTTGACGATCCTTTAAGTGATCTTGTCCCGCAACTTGGGATGATCGCGGGGATGAACATCATCGAAGAAATATATCTGGACGTCGTCTTCGACAACGTGCGATGTCGGCCTGACACGGAGGATTGGGCGGCGTTGGACACTCTCTTGACGAGACCGGGTTCATTCCCAAAGTTGACGGCCGTCACGGTCAACATCCAGTGGACCACATTTGACCACAGCGCTGAAAATATCGAAAGCATTGTCGATGAGATAACGGAGGAGGATTTCCCAAGACTCTCGGATAGCAAAGTCGTGGAGTTCGATTTTGACTGTCAAGTCCACCAATTCAGCTAAGATCTCCCAGTGCACAGCCGTTCGAAATAAACTCCCCTTCGCATTATATTATAGTTCGATGTGATAAGGCGATAGAAACACACCCTGAATTTCCCTGAATGCACCATCCAATACGTCTCCTACGCCCTGCCCCGAACGCCATAGTACAGGCACTCAGTGCTCAGTATTCATTCACCGCATCTGAATCGTTCTGCCATGCATGTAATAATTGTTTATTGCAAGTTTACTGTTGGACAAAACCAAGTCCTGTCCTGTTCTGTCTGTTCATTTGTTTTTGTGGACGTATCGGGCAGGGCCGGAACGCAGTTCCGGGTCCAGCCCAGCGCTGACTAACAATACCACGATACCACGAACCTCCTACACCGCTCCCCTCAGCTAGATGCCACCTCCAGTTGAGCTCATACCCGATATTTGGGACCTTATTATCGACACTTTGGGTAATGGGATCGATTCTGAATCCAATTCGGACGCCACGTCACTTCGAAACTTGGCTTTGACCTGCAAAGCTATGGTTCCACCGTGTCGCAAGCACTTATTCTCATCCATCATCTCTCATGCGCCGATGATGCCATTTGACAACAGCACTGCTGCCCGTTTCCTTAAATTGGCCACCCGTGACCCTACGATCATCGATTACGTTCGATACGTTGCAATTACTATCTGGTATCCCCGCGACGTTGGAGTACAACGGTTCTTTGAGATACTGGGTAAATCGACGACGTTGCGCTCCCTCGAACTCACGGGCGTTGGCCGACAATGGAACAGGTACCCGGAACCATTGCAAACCGCGTTGGAACGACTTATTCGCTTGCCGAGTGTAACCGCACTGGCGCTCGGATGGCTTGAATCCGTCCCGTCTTCCATCTTCTTAGGCTCTAACCACATCACTCACCTCACACTCTCACACGCGACCTTTACGCATAACGATCATGATGATCGAGATGCGAATATCACGAAGGACAATACCTCAATCCCCAGACCGATATTTCTCCGTCTCGTCAATGATTCTCGCCATGGCCTTGTGTCCCTCATGTATCCCAATGGCCGGACGAAGGATGAAAGGGTCGTCGATTTCAGTGGCTTGCGCGAATTAAAAATTAACCTTGACGACAAAGGAGCCATCGAAGCCATGCAAGAGGTCCTTCAAATCAGCAGAGAACTTCAGTCGTTGTATCTGTACTGTGAGTCATCACGCTTCTTCGGATGAGGTTTATAGGTTAATCATCGATTTGTTCTAGGCGTTCATAACAATCAAGCCGTCTCATGGGCAGGACTTGGATCTTCACTGTCTAAATGGAACGTCGCAACACTCAAAAAACTGACTCTGAGAGGCATCAGTGCGGGTTCAGAAATTAACGATCATTTAGGCGATCTTGTCCCTGAACTGGGGATGATCGCGGGGATGAACATCGTCGAAGAAATCTACCTGGAAGTCGTCTTCGACAACGTGCGATGTCGGCCTGACACGGACGATTGGTCGGCGTTGGACTCTCTCTTGACCAGACCGGGTTCATTCCCGAGGTTGACCGCAGTCACGGTCAACATTCGGTGGATTAAATTTGACCACAGCGCTGAAAATCTCGCAACTATTCCCGATGACATAACGAAGGGCGATTTTCCAAGACTCTCGGATAGCAAAGTCGTGAAGTTTTATTTTTTATGTGCGGTCAGCCCATTCCGATAAGATCTCCCAGTGCACAGCCGCTCGAAATAAACACCCCTTGGCATTATATTGTAGTTGGATATGATAAGGCGATAGAAACATATCCTCAATTTGCCCTGAATGCACCATCCAATACGTCTCCTACGCCCTACCCCGAGTGCAGACGATTCAAACCAAATTCAAACACCATAGTACAGGCAGTCGCAATTGTCTACGGCAAGTTTACGGCCGGAAAAAAATCAAATCATTGTCTCTGTGTCTCTTCATTCGTATTTCTGGAAGGCGTTGCGAGTTAGAAGGGTAACATGGTCAATTTGCCAACGTTCGAAAGCTTCAGCGAGCTCGCGACCGGGTCTAGCCCATCGATGACTAATCAGTAATTCAAACGGCGACACCCGTCGCTGTATCAGGAAACAATTTCCAAATCGAATTTTCCAACCAGTCCAGTCCTCCTCAAGTGCAGAGCCTTCCACGTCATCGGCTGTAGCCATCCCTCCTGATCGTTCCATCCTCCTCCTCATATGCATACATACTCGCCAGCACTCCCGGTCACACACCCATCCTTTCTTCATTCCCGCACACCTCATGTCAACTTCATGTATCCAACTCCTCGTCAACTCGTTGATTCCCGGTCTACTAGCGATGCTCTCCATGGCTTGTCATACACACAACTGCGCCTACATCACTGGAACTCGTACGAGCGCATGTTCTTCTCCACGATCCTCGAGGTGCTCAACCGGTATAGCTTTACGGAAAAGTGATCACCCCCTCGAAAACCTTTGCGATCCTTTCCTTCACCTAGAGCGTGCCTGCCTTTCTTTTTGTTCTGCTTCAACGTCTCCTGGGCGGCTGGGTTGTGGGTGTACAGAGAATTTCGGAAGGGGAGGAGGAGGAATAGCGAACCTGTCTGAGCTGGGCGATCCACGGCGAGGAGGGGAGGATTAGTGGTGATTGACTTCGTGTAAACGTGAACACATCCCGGACGATGATCTCTGGGGTATTGCTGGTATCGGTTCGGATCGCCGCGTGATTTTAATGGATGAAGGCCAGGAGCTTAGGATCTTCCGCCATCGCGCGCTTGACTCTCACCGCCACTTCCTTTTCTCACTCGGTATCAGGTGAG
The DNA here is from genome assembly GCA_019904355.1 of Psilocybe tampanensis. NCBI lineage: Eukaryota > Fungi > Basidiomycota > Agaricomycetes > Agaricales > Agrocybaceae > Psilocybe > Psilocybe tampanensis. The sequence continues at coordinate 21,424 of JAHXRV010003483.1, forward strand.
AAGGGGATATTCCCGAGGGTCATGCCATATGCAATGAAAGCGACCTTAGGCATGCTCCACAGCACCCGGTCAACCAAGATTTGGCTCTGTTCGTCCGTCGTTCCCTAACCAAAAACCTGGACGTTTTGGAGGTCGAGTCCGAGGCGCCATCAGATCGCGGGCGGTAGTCACCGAGGTAGAGGATAATTCGAGGGCCGTCGTGGTTGGGTCAGAGCTTGATTGATTCGGCGTCGACGTTCTAAAGAACTTCGCGCAGGGTGATCCCCTGGATGGCTGGGTGACCGCCGTCGGGAACTCCAGCTAAACCTTCGACCTGTTCGTATGGGAGGCTTGTGGTCGGAAAGACAGGCATCGTTAGGCTGTTAGGCAGTGTGGGTGGTTGTGCGTAGACGATGTTAGAGATGTTCGGGAAGACTAGTTGGTCTTTGATGCGAGCCTCGTGGTGTATTGTATGCGCGATTTGGATGTCAGGCAAATATCAAGATATAAGAGGACGAGCGCTCTTGATGGTTTCGATCAACAATATTCCGCTCAGCCTCCATCAAGCTCCTTGGACAGGAACATGTACATCTGCCAAATTTATCACGTATCGCTTCACTCGATGCTCCAGAAGCCTCCGTTTGAAACGATTCCTTCTATCTATGTCTGGTTGCTTTTTATCAGCAGTTCCGAGTATCCAAGGTACCTACATGTTTATGTACTGGCCCAGCATATATGTATAGAATTCAATTTCTCAAAGGAGCCGTGCTTCAAGCTTCACCAATCAACATCCGCACAGAATCCTTCAATCAAGATACAAAGGCACCGACGTGATCAACAACCATTGTTAATATCTGACGAGACTTAGACGAGGCAGCGATAGCGACGAGATCCATCATCAAATTTCAAAAACGGATGAGATAGCAATGGTTTAACGAATGGCTGGAACAAGGCAACTGGGAGAAGCCGTCGCCCGACGTCAGACCGGACCGTTGGCCGGATCAACACATCACATTCTGAGTCATATGACTTCCAAAAAAATGTCGATGGATGTTGACTCCGTTCAACTAAGCCCTTGTTCAACCACCACGACCTCGAGCTCGCCCAATACCTCAAACATCCCTACCTGAAGCTGTTGCCCCCAGCCACATGTCGCCTCCAGTCCAGCTCGTACCCGATATCTGGGACCTAATTGTCGACATTTTGGGTGATGGGCTCCATTACGAAGCGAGCTACTCTGCACTCCAGAACTTGGCTTTGACGTGCAAAGCGATGGTTGAGCCCTGTCGCAGGCACTTATTCTCTACCATCAACCTCGAGATTTACAGTTCATGGGACGTTGCATCAAAATTAGCAAGGCTGATTCGCCGTTTCCACAAATTGGTCACCGATAACCCTGAAATTATTGATTACATTCGACACTTCCAGCATTATATTCTGTTCTCACAAGAAGCTCGAGTACACCAAATCTTTGAAATGCTGTGTAAATCGACAACGTTGCGCTCCATCAAAATCCAGGACCACACTTACAAGTCCCAGTGGGACGCATTCCCAAAGGCATTACAAACCCCGTTGGAACGCCTGATTCGACTGCCCAGCGTAACCACGGTCAATCTCAAGGGCATAGCTGCCATCCCTCCCTCCATCTTCATCGGTTGCACTAGCCTCACTCACCTTACACTCAACTATGTGGGATTTACGCATCACAATGATTCGGATACGGATGTCACGCAGCACGATGTCTCTGAATCACCTAGACCGATATACCTCCACATGCTCCTCAGTTCTCCCCGCGATGTTACACCGCTCATGTATCCCAATCAAAGGATCATTGATTTTAGTGGTCTTGCAGCTTTAGAATTCGAAGTTAACAGTAACGAGTGCATGGAGGTCATATGGCAGGTCCTCAAACTCAACCGAAGAGTTGAATCATTGTCTATAACCGGTGAGCTATTCCCCTCGTTTTGAGACTTCATCGACCGATGATCTATCGTGTGCAGCTACTTCATGCATGAATGATCCAATCTCATGGACAGGATTTGGAGGTTCCCTATCCGCTGGAAGTGTTGGAGCGCTCGATGATTTAACACTCAGGCTGGAAGTGGTTCCAGATTATGATCCTTTAGATGTTCTGGTCACCGAACTCACGATGATTGCGGGGATAAACATCATCGACCAAGTCCTTTTGGAAGTGAAGGACTGCTCTGGAGACGAGCCTCGGGGTGGGAAGGACATCTGGTCGGCCATCGACGCTCTTTTCACCACACCGGGTTCATTCCCCATGTTGGACTTCGTCACGGTGCAGATTTTGTGGGCCGATGACTACGAGGAACGCGATGCGAATTTTTTTCCGTTGACGGAGGAGTGTTTCCCCAGACTCTTGGATAGCGAACTCATTGAGTTTGAATTTTCGTCTAAACAAATGTAAATCTTGTGCGAAACACTGAAATAGAAGTGGATATACAAATGGGCAAGTCATGCCCTTCTCGTGGCGTCTGCTGGACGTTAGCCGCATACCATGCTGAGTCATATGATCTGAAAAATGTTGATGGGATGTGGACGCCGTTCAATCAAGGCCTTCTGCAAAAAACCACCACGACCTCGCCCTATACCTCCTTGGTCCTCGAGCATCCCGCCCCGACACCGTTTCCCTCAGCTACATGCTACCTCCAGTTGAACTCATATCCGATATATGGGACCTGATTATCGACGTTTTGGGTAATGGGCTCGATTCCAAGGTGGACTTCCCTGCACTCCGGAACCTGGCTTTGACCTGCAAAGCTATGGTGTCGCCATGTCGCAAGCACTTATTCTCGACCATCAACCTTACAGATGCGACGTGGATCAGTCTCTTCTACAGGCTGGTCATCCATACCCCTGAAATTGTTCATTATATTCGACATGTTGAACATCATATCGTGTTCGCGCAAGATGTCCGAGTCCACTGGATCTTTGAAATCCTAGGAAAATCGACAATGTTACGCTCCGTTAAGCTCCGGGGCGGACATCGCCGATGCCAGTGGGGCACACTCCCAGAGTCATCACAAAACGCGTTGGCAAGACTGATTCGACTGCCCAGCGTAACCACGGTCGATCTCACATCCATAGATGCCATCCCCTCGTCCATCTTCTCAGGTTCTACCAACCTCACCCACCTTACACTGACGTACGTAAGATTTACCCATCACAATGAATTGGAGGTCGATGGCGCACAGCACGACGTCTCTGAACCGCCCAGACTGAAATACTTCCGCATGATCTTCCATTCTCCCTCCGACCTTACACCCCTCGTGTATCCCGATCAAAAGGTCATTGATTTTAGTGGTCTTCGGGTTTTAATATGTGAAGTCGCCAGTAGTGAATGCATGGAGGTCATATGGCAGGTTCTTAAATTCACCAGAAGACTTGAATCATTGTCTGTAATTGGTGAGTTATCCTTATTTTGAGATATCATACGCCGATGATCAATATTTGGTTGGCGTTAGCCTATTCGACTAGGAACAAAGCGGTATCATGTGTCGGACTCGGAGCCTGCCTATCCGCATGGAATGTTGGAGCACTCAAGGAATTGAATCTCAGCCTGGAAGTAATTCCAGACTATGATCCTTTATATGATCTGGTCCGTGAACTCGGCATGATCGCAGGGATGAACATCATCAAAGAAGTGCGTTTGGAAGTGAACTTCTACACTAATATGCGACCCCGGGGCAGCACGGGCATTTGGTCGGCCCTTGACACTCTTTTGACCAGACCGGGTTCATTCCCGATGTTGAACGTTGTCACGGTGAAGATTTTGTGGGATCGAGCTTACTGGAACCCTGAACCAGAGACAAGCTTTCTCGATCCGTTAACGGAGGAGAAGTTTCCCAGACTCTTGGATAGCAAAGTCATGGAGTTTGCATTTTCGTGTAAAAGACTTTAAATTTCGTTGTTGTGTCGGGTTTAGGTCTACAACGCGGGCGGTGCGTGTTGATGCAATAGGAAGCAATTGCCATTTCAAGTTTAACCAAAAGATCTATACGATGGTTTATGGAGATACTATGTGATAAACCCGATGTTGGGACTACAATAAATCTCTTTGTCAGGAGCTTACGAAGGAAAGAACGGAGTCGGACAGAGTTATCACCTGTCCCACTCGTCACACAATTGTTCGGCACTGCGGCACATCTATCTCCGCTTGTGACACCCATTTCACATTTCGCACGGACCCACTTTCCCGTCTCACCTCCCCATGATTGAACTCCCTCCTGATATTTGGGATTTAATTATCGAAGCTTTGGCCGATGAGGTCAATGTGGTCGGCAATTGGGACCCCTCGTCCCTCATGAACATGGCTTTGACCTGCAAAGCAATGCTTTCACCATGTCGCAGGCTACTATTCTCGTCCATCGACCTCACCGACCCATCGCCAGATGGACTATTCCATCGTATTGACAATCTCTACGAACTTATCTCCCATAACCCGTCAATACTTCAGTATTTTCGATCACTAACAATTTTCTTGAGGCACTCAGATCACGTTCGCCTCCCCCAAATTTTCGAGATTCTTTGTCGTTCGCCAAACTTGCAGTCCATCGTACTTTGGGGAAACAGATGGGACAAGCTTTCAAGGCCGCTCCAAATTGCGCTGGAGAATATCATCCAGCTACCCACCCTCAACCAACTCACCCTATCGCTCATGTGGTCCTTCCCAGCGTCCATCCTCCTTGGGTCCAGCATCACTGGCCTCAGCCTCTTGTGCACAAATGTTACCCATTCCGGAGAGGAGGGATGCGTGCTGCGCCCCACTGCCAAGCGGGCCGCAAAACTCACATATCTCGCCGCAGACGGTTATTCTTTTGATGGCGTTCGGTCACTCATGAACTCCCCGGGTGGCGGTGGAAGCATCGTTGATTTTAGTTCTCTGCGGCAATTACTGTTGGAGGAAGGCCATGACCCTCAAGGCTTGGGTATCAGCGTGCGGACACTGCGGAGTATTCTCGAGACCAGCAAAGCGATGGAATCGTTGGATATTACTGCAAGTGAGTCGTTGAGTTTATCTTCATTGGCGCTGTCTCACCTATGATTTGTTTGTGCTAGTGTCTCAATCTCGCAATGCAGCAATATCATGGGCCGGATTTGGGACGTCTCTAACCGTTGGGTCGACTCCAGACACACTTGAAAAATTGAACCTCGGAGTATGCGTGGGGTCAGAAGGCGCTAGTATTATCTCCGACGTTTTCTCTGAACTAGGAATGATGGCGGGGAAGAATGTTCTTCAAGAAATCCGTCTAAAAATTCACTTCGACACCGGCTCCACCCACGCCGTGCCAAGGTCTGACGCGGACGAGTGGTCGGCCCTTGACTCTCTGCTGACCCGACCAGGTTCCTTCCCGATGTTGAGGCTCGTCACGCTGACCATTTGGTGGGGCTCATCCGATCCAGAAAATGCCAAAGATATAGCGGAAAGCAGTTTCCCCAACCTCTTGACCAGCTCAGTCGTAAAGTTTCAGTTCACACCCAATTGCTATCGACTCCGCCCAGGTTCAGAGTAATACGACCGACCACTGTGCGAGCCTCCAGAGTAATCAATTTTTTCCTTTTCCATTCCACGTCCGGCTATGACTATCAATGTATCAAACAGCCTCCGCTGCGCCATCATCAAGAAAAGTACGGTGGACGTCCGAAGTCGGTAAAGATAGGGCGGCACGATCCACGATCCACAAGTGAGATAAAGAGAGTCAATTTTTAAAAAGGAGTAGAAGACAGACAGGCGTCCATGAGAGTGGGTATCATTGATTGTATAGTAGGTATCACTGGTTTTATCCATTTGCGAGACGCACCAGTCCTTTGCGGTAAGAACGCTTTGACGCTTGAAGGCGTGTATCTGTCAGCTCTGAACCCATGGACATCGACGAACACGAAAGGACGCACGTACCAGTACAGTACTATTGATAAGCCAACCTCTCCCACATCCGAGCACTCCTCACACCTTCATTAACCATATCATCATTGAACTCGATCTTCAAACCCCACGGTTCCTCACGCATGTCTTCCAGCCAACTCTTCGACACATAGCTCGTCCACGTCGCAGGATGAAGGAAGGTCTTCAAAACCTTCTCACCGCCAAAAGGGGGCCGAAGACGAGCCTCCAGGATTTGCGTGATCAGTGCGAATGCGGGCGGTCCGAATTTGGAGTTGTACCACTCCTTGCCACCGACCACGTCGCTGAAGCGAGGAGCGAGCGACACGCGTTCGAGGTGCGGGCACAGCTGAAACGTGTTCGTCGTGGAGTCCCATTCTGCCATGTCGCTGGCGAAGAAGTTTTGAGATTCCTTGGACGTCCCTTTTAAGTTGTTGATGTGAAGACTGCGTAACGAAGAGGTTGTGCTTTGCAGGCAGTCTCGAAGTTGATTGAGGTCCAGGACGGTGTTGATGAGGTTGAGTTCTTTCAACGGACATGATGAGCGTGCTATGAAATCTTGATAGGCGGCCCGTCCCCAGTGTTCCTCATCAACAAGAGTGAGCGACAACAGCGAAGGTGCAGTTATTCTCCGCAGGAGGTCCGAAAGCGATATGAGGTTGAGGACGATCGCAGGGTCAGCATGTGCCAGATAGAGATGTCGCAACTGAGGAAGAAGAACAGGAACACAGGGGCGCTGGTTGTACCACTCTGGGCCTGTGATTCCTTCGATGAAGCAGCAGACCAGATCGGGGGCGCCTTTGAAAATACTGATGATTTCGTTGATAGACACGATTTCGTGAGCGGTGGGCTCGAGATGAAGGTGGGTGAGTTGTTCATATGGGATGTTATTCGTTGTCGTCCATGACGAGTATCCATTTTCCGGTGGATAGAACTCATCTTCGTCCTCTTCTTCTTCCTCGCGGACGACCCAGAGAAACACTACCAGTTTTCGAAATCGGGAGGAACCGGCCCAAAGCATAGATGGAAGTAATCCCTGCTTTAATCTGTCCTCCTCAACAGTGGGCCTGAGGACGAGCGACTCAAGAAGGGGGGCACACTCGACAATTCCCATCGACTCCCAGAAGTTGGAATTCGTCTCGGACCATTCGATAGCAGCTTCTCTCCAGCGTCCAAGATGCGATAAAAGCAGGTGAAAACACTCCCGTTGGTCCGGATCGTTCTCCAAATGCGACCCTTTTACGTTCTGTATGAGAAGAGACAGTGGCGAGTTCTTGGATCTTTCAAGCCATAATTTCGCGACTTTCAACGAAGAAGGCGAAGAAAAATTGACGATGATGGATGTCCAGAGGTGTGGGGTATTCAAAGTGATATGCCTGAATCGATCGCAGACCTGTGAGATCGAGACGGGGACATCACGTTGTGTGAATTTTGTTTCGTCCGGTGTCGCCTCGACGGGGACAGTCTTTTGTGCGTGCTGGAATATTTCCACCCATATTTCGGTTGGGACCTTTGCGATGATGTCAGCTCCCTCAGAATTTATATCCCTGATGGGAAAGGTGTATGAGGTTAGTGACGGACAATCAATATCCACATAAAACTTACATAACGCCCTCAGTAGCACTGGTTTTATGCTCCTCCAAATTCCTTAAAAGCAAGTTGCAATTGAGTTGCAAAGAAAAGTTGAAGAAATGGCAACCAGCTCCGTCGAGGCCGTCACCATGGAGACGGCTGAATAATCAATTACTTATGTAATCAACCACTGGCCTCATCTAGTACCTTTCCTGTTTCTCCTCTGGTCACTGACCCACGGTGAACCACCCACAAACTCTCATTTTCTCTTCTCTAGACTTCAACGATGCCAAACGTTGAGCTCATATACGATGTTTGGGAACTAATCATCGACACTTTAGGCGATGAAGGTAATCTTGATTCGGACGACAACACATTAATGCTCGAACTCCGAAACCTGGCTCAAAGCTATGGTCCCACGATGTCGCATGCACTTATTCTCAGCAATCGATCTCACCAGCGGTGTCTCCGAGTCTGAGAGGAACCGAAACCGATTAAACGACCGTATCGGTCGCCTCCACGAGCTGATCTCGAATCTGGAGATAGTCCATCATATTCGACACCTTCGCCATCGCATCCTCCTCCCGGATGACGTTCGGCTGCCTGACATTTTCGATGTCCTTTGTCGATCGACGTCCTTGCGGTCTGTCGACATTTGTGGTGCGAGGAAAGACTGGAACACATTCCCAAGGCCATTGCAGGTCTCGTTGGAGAGATTGATCCACCATTCCACCATCACCCAACTCAAGATTTCACTTATGTTCTCCGTGCCGTTATCAATTCTCCCTGGTTCCATTTCTGGTACTGGCGTACTCAACTCACTCTCAGAGACGTGCGATTCACGAGCGGCTCTGATCCCGGGGAGTCGCCAGACCGTGCCATCGATGTCCATTCAGACAACGTAGACCGACGCCGCGGCGCCTGCGCAGTAGTGTTGTCAACTTTCAGACCTGCCAATCTCACTCTCATCGGTGGTTACGATCATGTTCCGTTCCTCGTGGAAGCGCGGCGTTCCACCGGAGTGACCAAGAATAACATCGATTTTAGTGGGTTGCAAGAGGTACAATTTGAGGAGGTTGATTGCCAAGATTGCATGGAGGTCGTGCATCAAGTGCTCCTGAATAGCAAAGAACTCGAATCGTTGCGTTTAAATGGTGAGCGAAGTGGTCAAAGCGTATTTTTATACTAACGTGCACACATAGCTATGATGAAATATAGTTGAGGCGCCACTACCATGGACCGGATTTGGAGCTTCCTGTCGCATGTTCGAACACTCAGCAATTTATCTCTCGGAACATATGTGATGGAAAAGGGTGACGACGACGACGAAGACAATCCTTTGCACAATCTCGTCTCTGAATTCAGCCTAATCGCCGGGATCAACGTTTTGAAAAAGGTACTCCTCGATGTCACCTTCATAGACCGCGGGAATGCGTATCGGGGTAATTGGTCTGCGCTTGACGCCCCGTTGACAAAACCTGGTTCGTTCCCCAAGTTGAAGACAGTCAGGATAACTATTGTTTGGTTTGAATGGGACTTGGATGCAGACCAGACGGAGCTCAAGGCTCGAGTAACGCAGCGAAACTTCCCCAACCTTGTGGAGAGCACGGCTCTTGAATTTGAGGTTTCGAGTGAGGTTCAGCAGATCATGTGAACACTCACCAGCGTGCAGAATATAATATACATGAATAAAATGTCCTTTAATGGTCAAGGCTTTTGAACATCCTGTAAACTGACTGACTTCTGGATAGGATGTTGCCTCCGAGTTTGAACTAAATACTGGGTATAAAGTTTAAAACATGATGATCAGCTCTGAGATCTGAGGTCCAAGCCTGACCAACTTCTCGACATGATCAAAAAGCGTAGTTGAACTCAGCCCTGATATCTGGGACCTAATGGTGGCTTAGCCAAGCGAACCATGGATCGCAACTGTGCCGTATTTACCGTAAAAACAGAGATCGTCACCGTTTGCAGAGTCTTGATGCGTTGTTTAGGTGAAACACTTCCGATATGAGAAAGAATAGAGCAAAAAATACACGCTCAGCGAGGATTCCAGGAAGGCCTTTGCTGAGACTCTGAGCTGTTCGGAGCGAACTTGGGCACGAAAGAGACGGTCCCCTCTCGAGGGGCAGAACATTCACACATGATGCGGCTACGGTCCTCTCGCTTGAGGGGCGGAACATCACACACACACATTTTCTATGACATGGAGCGGCTACGGATATACCATGCGGCTACGGTCTCCTCTCGAGGGGCAGAACATACATATACCATGCGGCTATGGTCTCCTCTCGAGGGGCAGAACACTGACACATAATGCGGATATGGTCCTCTCGGTTGAGGGGCGGAACATCACACACATCTCGATGTCATGGAGCGGCTACGGTCATCGCGAGAGGCCGAATACACATATACCATGCGCAA
>JAHXRV010003520.1:0-13879 GCA_019904355.1 Psilocybe tampanensis
CCTCGCCTCCCTTCGGTCGGCTCGTCCTGGCTCGGCTGAAGGTCAATGCTTTTTCAGAGGTCCAAGCACCAGGGTCCCAATACAGATAAGGGTGCAAATAAGTGTCAACGAATTCGCACCATCTCATTAATATATGTAGGACCATATCCCCCTCACCGTTCCGCTTTTTGATCGCTGTCCTTCGCGTCGCGATCGACCGACAGAGAGAGCCCAGCGATTCCTAGCGATCCACTGTCATGTTATGACGAAGTCCATCGAGCCAAGCTTGAAGTTTTGAGATTTAAGGTTGAACTTGCATGTGTTCCATACCGATCTTATCCGCAGCTCCAATCACATCCGTGCATACGAGAAAAGGCAGAAATTTCCATGAATTAACAATATGTATGAGAAAACGAGGCACGGTGATATAGATAAAGAAACACGTCTGTAATATGTAGTAGGAGGATGACACAGAAACAGAAACAGAAAAGGATAGTAGTAGTAATAGTAGTAGTAGGAAGCAAAAGAAAAGAAGAGGAAAGAAACATAAAGAAACAGAAATGAAAAATGTGAAATGTACGATAGCCACCTATTTTTGGGTGGCCTGAAACTTGACTATACGTGTGTAAAGGAAAAAGAGAGAGGGGTTGAGAGACAGGCAGAAAACAGAAAAGAAATATAAAATGTTAAAGTACAACCAGAGAGATTCTTAAAAAAAAAACACAGAAACAATGTGACCGATAATACTGTCATGGCCTTTTTTGAGGAGAAAGAAAAAAGAGTCTTTTTTGTTGTCGTTGACCCGAGTTACGTGCTGAGCTTCGAGGGCGGAGGAGGGTGGACAGGTCCAAGTCTTGGCGACGCGCCAGGCCCTGCAACAACCGTATGGCGGTCCCGATCTCTTTCCCTTTCCATCCTATCCGTACGATCAGGGCCACCAGCACCCACACCCGCACCACCTTGGCCTGCACCGCCCATACCGTTCGCTGTCGGTCTTGAGGACGACGATGAGCCAGGAAGAGCCGAGAGCGACGGCGGCGGCGGCGGATGTAATGACGACATAAGGGGCGAAGCCGTCCGGCTGCTGGCGGGATTGATATTGTATGACGAAGCAGCCGCTGCTGGTGCTGCAGGTCCAACAACGCTGCCGTTTTTCATCGCAGCATCCGACGATGATGGCTGGACCGATCCGGCTGGGGTGGAGGACGAGGACGAGGACGGCGGTGGATGCTGTCCGAGTGGTGTCGAGGTACGACCTGGACCTGTGAGACGCGGTGAGGAGGAGTATCCACCAGGTCCAGACGGTCCTGATAGCAGTTGCTTGCCTCCGGTCGGTAGAGGGGGTGAAAGCGGCCGCGACTTCGGACTGGGCATTCAGAAAGAAGAGCAAGGAAAAAAAACAATAAGAAATCAAACTATGGTTCAGCAATTTAAAAAAACATACCTCGTCACTGGCGAGCGATGAGAATTCGACATTGATGTAGAATAAGAAGGGCTGGGAGGGGGTCGAGCACGGGAAGGTGGTAGAATCGGCGGCGTCTCCATTCTATGATTATGACCAGAAGAGGGATTACGAGACATAGCGGGCCCATGAGATGCATTAGAAGAGACATATCGATGTTGTTGGAGTGGCGAGCGTGAGTGTGGGTCATGCGGCGAGTTGAGATAAGGTCCTGACGGAGGAGGAGCAGACGGAGCCATCCTGTACGATGAGGACTCATCTTGACCACCAGGAACGTTCCAAGACGGTCCACCTCTCGGAGAAGCCGTCGCGCCAGCGCTCAATCCCATTCCATTCATATGCGATCCACCCGAAGTCGACCCAGGACCAGAACCTGCACCTGCACCACCAGCGGCAGACTGCTGCATGACCTGACTGGACGCCATAACAAAGGGTGTCGCCATCGGTCGATCTCCACGGTCGTCAACGATAGCAGGGATGGGAGGACCGGAAGAATGTCTGTGAGCATGCGTTTTGCGTGCATCCCTATCCCTGTCCCTGTCTCGCTCGCGTTCACGTTCTCGTTCACGATCCCTATCTCTCAAATCTCGCTCTCGTTCGCGGTAGTCGAGATGATGGTCTTCAGAGCTTTTAGAGGGCCAATGACTCGGGCCTTCTCGTTCTCGTTCTCTAGGTCCTAATGGTGGTGGGAGGCCTTTACCAGATGACAGGGTGATGACTTCGGTGGGATGAGCATGACCAGAACCCGAGCCAGAGCCCGATGGTAGCATGGATGGTGGAGGGCGAGGACCGTCATAGTCCCTAGTTGACCTTGGACTGTGCATGATAGCAGGCGGACCGCCTGAGGATCCAGGAGGCGGTAACGACGAAGCCGCCGCCGACGACGAGGAGGAAGGGGCATGCTGCGAGGCCTGTCCATGATGGTGATGCACGACATGGTGGTGGTGCAGACCGCGATGGTGATGATGAACATTATGATGATGAGTCCCAGGGCCCGTTGAAGAATGGGAAGGAGGACCACCAGAAACGCCAGCATGCAGATGCGAGAGACTGGCATGCGATGAACCAGGCAACACCGAACGATGTTGTTGTTGCTGTAGATGCTGGTGTTCGCGTCGTTCACGGTCTCGTTCTCGTTCCCTGTCCATCTCCTGGTACTCGCGGTCGCGACGGATCCTTTCTCGCTCAAGATTTTCCCGGTTGTCCCTTTCTCTATCCCTGTCTCTTTCTCGATCCCTTTCCCGCTCGCGTTCCCGATGGCTATCCCTATCCCTATCCCTATCGTCCCTCTTCCTATCCCGTTCTCTATCTCTATCTCTCTCCCGTTCTCGTTCCCGTTCCCGTTCTCTTATCATCCTCTCCCTCTCTTCTTCCTCCGAAATCATCCTAGAATCCCAATCTCCTCCTTTCCCACTACCACCAGCCCCAAGGCCGAACCCCGACATCCCCATCCCAGGTCCCATCCAACTCCCATTCGCCTTCGTCGCAGCAGAAGAGGACGAAGAAGACGACGGTCGATGATGTTGCATCCCAGCTCCAGTTCCGTTTGGCGGCATCCCCAAAGTATGCACAGGGCCAGGCGAGATCGATCTTCGCCCACCACCGTTTAAGCTCTTCACACCAGCACCTTGCTTCGCCGCTGACATTGACGAGGACACACCGGCGGGTGCAGCGGCAGCGGCAGAGGACGAAGAAGAGGACGCCCCTGGACCTTGCTGCTGTTGCGAAACATTACTGTTCTGCCCAAAGTACGGATGATGCGGCAGAATTTGGTGTCCTATCCCAGTCGTGTTCGCCTGTTGCCCACCACCACCTCCACCTCCAGGACCCATCGTGCTCATCTCATGTTCTCGTTCTCCCTGATATCCATGGTTATTATGTCCATGTCCAATACCATGACTATGCCCATGATGCCCATGACCAGGCCCAAGCGACACACCCATAGGCTGCATATGCGAGGTCGCAGCCGTCGACCGTCCCCCTCCTCCACCTCCACCACTTGAGAACGACGGATAAGGGTTCATACTCTCCCTCGAATTCGCCTGCTGAGATGGGGGCATTCCAGGCCCCGTCGACAGAGGGATCGTGTTTTCTCGTGTTCTCCCAGACTGTTGTTGCTGTTGTGGTCCGGATGGTGGTGGTGGTAAGCCTCCTTGCGGTCCTCCAGGTCCATATGACGCGGAGACGGAGGAGGGAGGGATCGGATCGCCATACTGATCGTATCCGTCACCAGGCCTATGCTGTGACTGCTGCTGGGCTCTCATTCCACCACGAGACAGAGGACGCGCCGCGACCATGACCGGGTGCATCCCTCCTCCTCCTGAAGGCTGTTGTTGTTGGACCGACGGCGGAGGCGGCGCCGGAACTCCATTAGAAAGTCCCATACCCATGCCCATGCCCATATGCGTGTTCATATTCATATTCATACCCATAGATGGCGGTGGCCCATTCATTCCCATACCCATGCCCATCCCAGGTCCATTGACGGGCATACCCATACCCATGCCCACCCCATTTCGCTGCTGCACCGACGCGTTCGGCGCGAAATGCTGGTGCTGTTGGTGCTGATTTGGGTGCTGCTGCTGATTTTGATGGATATGCTGCTGTTGATGAGGATGCACCTCATACCCATTATGCATAGGCATCCCCATCCCCATCTGCACCTGCATATGTTGTTGCCCTTGCATCTGCTGCTGCTGCTGCTGTTGTTGCTGGATCTTCCGATTCTGGAACAAAAAATCCAAATCCTGCGCAATGTCCATCGCAGACAGCGTCGAGATCTCCGGGTACACATAGTTTTTAGGGTAGTTGTTGTACGGTCCGCCGTTGTGCTGATTGTGGTGGTGATGCGAGCGATGGGCGTTGTTGTGCGGATGATGGTTTTGATGATGACGATGTTTACGAGTGTTCGAACTTGAGAAGGGATGTGATTTGAGGATCTTGCGAAGGTTGGGTAGTGGTGGTGGTTCGTGGATGTCGATGTAGGGCATCAGAGGGATGCGTCGGACTAAAGAAAGAAAGAAAGAAAAAGATAAATTTAATTCATAAAACAAGTAAAAGAAAGAAAGGACAACGAACCAGGTTGAGGTTTCTCCAACATCCTTCTTTCTCTTTCCAACCTCCTGCGCTTCCTGCTCGTTTCCGAGATCATGTCCGTCTGCAACCCATCTCGTGCCGACTACAAACCATAAAATAATATAAAAAGCATTTAATAAGTTTGGTACGAGAAAAACAGAAAGAAGAAAGAAGAAAAGACAGACCTTCCACCAACTCCAAACCCCATCCTCATCCGCCTTTCGCCTGCTGACCGCATTCGCGACCTCATACGACCTCTTCCTCGACGCCAATTCCAATCGCTTGTCCCTCCTTTGTGAGAGCTCCGTTTGCAGATGGAGCATTTCTGGATGTATGCCTATAGCATTTTAGGGGAGAAAAAAAAAAAAAAGAAAGTGTAAGTGTGAGCAATGGATCTCGAAATAAAGGATAGAAACCGGAAGAAAAGGAAGTGAGAGAAAATGTAATGAGAAAAAAAAATCAAATAAAAAAACACACCCATCTGAACCAACATCTCCTCCCAAGCCAATCCCTCCATCTTCTCCACATACACTCTTTCCCTCAACAACGCAAATTTGAGCTCGATCGTCGCAAGGACATCCAGCGCTTCCGCCCTATGCGCCGGTTGCAAGTCGCTATCGTGGTCCTGATCTTGGTCCTGGTCGTCCACGTCCACATCCGCATCAGGATCAGCGTCGGCGTCGACGGGGGAGGGTTCTTCGTCGTTCTCGTTCTCGTTTTCCTGTTCAGCTTCGACTTCAGCCTCAGCGGTATCTGGGTCTGCGTCGTTCTCGTTCTCGTTCTCGTTCTCGCCTTCATTCTCATTCTCGTTCTCGTTCTCTTGGTCGTCGTCCCCATCACCCTCCGCCTCGCCTTCGCCTTCACCTTCAACACGTTCAGCTTCAGCTTCCTCCTCCTCCTCTCCATCTCCACCCCGTCCGTCCCCATCCCCATCAACAGGGTCAACTTCCTCCTCCTCTTCCTCTTCCTCCTCCTCTTCATCACCATCTTCATCCCCTTCACCCTCACCCTCATCTTCATCCTCCTCCTCTTCTTCCTCCTCAACCTCGTCCTCCTCTTCTTCTTCCACCTGATCCTCCCTATCCATCGACACATCCCCATTATTCCTATTCCGGAGGAGGACCTGTTCTTCTTCCTCTTCTTCTTCTTCCTCGTCCTCATCCATAGGATCGTCCTCATCAACACCAACCACAACAGCGCCATCATGCAGGTTCGTGCCTGTGCTCGTATCAATCTGCAACGCAGGCGGCGGGCCCTTTTTCGTCATCGAGTTTGTGTTGGAGTTGGGCACTTCTGCTGTTGTAGTAGTATTGTTATCGTTGTTCGAAGAAGCGCTACCATTGATTTTGGTGGTCGTATTCGCACTGGCACCAGCACCACCCTTGGCTTTCCCGCCTCGAGGGTTTGCTTTCACCGGCAAGGTCTTCTCATCACCACTCTCCTCTCCAGGAGCAGGATGGGGGTCATCACCGAGGGTGTTCGACCTTGACCGGGCAGTACCAGCATTAGCGTTGGATGATGAAGCAGGTGGGGGGATCTTGGAACCGGAGGAGGTAGATGCAGAGGCAGAGGCAGCCAAATCTTTTTCCTTTGCATTCACAGCATCAGGTCCTGCACTAGTAATAGCACCACTATCACCAACAACAGCCGCATTGGCAAGAGCAGCCAACGTCGAGAGTGCGATTGTCGCCGGATCAGAAGCAGACCCTGAACCTGACGCTGAGACGGGTTTATTGGTGGTGATTGCAGGGGCAGTGGTAGCGGTATTAGCAGTAGATATCTGGCTAGCTTTGGTGGAAGGGGATGAGGCAGGAAGTGCTTTAGAGGGTCTGGATGCAGGTACGGCAGCGGAGTCGTCACCATCCTCATCCGACTCGGTATACTGGCCAGTCGACTCTGCATCCTCGTCACGCCCACGCTCTCTACGCTGTGAAGGCGGAGGTGGTGCTGGAGCCTGAGCCCCTGCTCCGAC
Source organism: Psilocybe tampanensis (assembly GCA_019904355.1). Taxonomy (NCBI): domain Eukaryota; kingdom Fungi; phylum Basidiomycota; class Agaricomycetes; order Agaricales; family Agrocybaceae; genus Psilocybe; species Psilocybe tampanensis. Next base: position 6,489 of record JAHXRV010003520.1, read on the forward strand.
ACCCGATTTCTTCTTCTTCGCCTTGGGACGATCAGAGTCACTGGCGTTCTCGACACCAACCGTCGTGGCCTTTCTTTTCCTGGAAGCAGAAGCGGAGGAGGAGGGTGGTGCTGGTGCTGCTCGACCACTTTTACCTGTGGCGGGTCGTTTCTTGGCCGAGTCGCGGTATTCCGACCCGGAAGCGGATCCAACGTCGTCGTCATCCTCATCTTCCTCGTCGTCGCCGTTCCCATTGGTCAGAGGAACGTCGTCGTCGTCGTCGTCTTCGTTTTCACTATGACGAAGAGCTAGTGTGGTGCGCTTGGTGGGAGAAACGGGTGGGTGATGGGACGACTTATTCTTGCTGTTAGGAGCCGTCGAGCGAACAGGTGATAGAGGTGTTTTATGAAGACGCCTTTGGGACGCGGTGTTATGGGCCGTCTTTCTGGGCAGGACCTCATCTGCAGCCTGATCGTCTCTGCGCTTTGATGATGACGATGATGATGAGGGGTTGCGGTTGTGGTCGTTATCGTCGCCTTCCTCCTCTTCCTCCCGTCCTTCTTCCTCTTCCTCTTCCTCTTCCTCCTCCTCTTCCTCTTCTTCGGCATGGGGACGACGACCAGAGGTGTCTTCTTCCTCCTCCTCTTCGGCGGGAGCAGAAGTGGTCGTCGCCTTTGACTCTGCCCAGCCCCACATGGGGGCAGGGACGATACTGCTCCTCTTCCTCCTTCCAGGCCCGCCACCTCTAGAGGAAGACGACCGCTGGTGCCGTCCCCGCCTGCTTGACGGTTTCGCAGAAGCCGAGGAGGTGTTACTGTTGCTGGTGTTGGAGGGGCCGGGGTGGTTTGCTGGTGGGTTGTCGTCTTCGTCTCCGTCGTCGTCGTCGTCGTCCTCAGGATCCTCGTCGTCGGGTCTTCGTTTGATGGGTGGTTCCGAGGGCTTTGGGGTGGACATTTGTTTGCTATCCTGGGTGGCTGAGGCGTCCTGGTCGTCGTCTGTGAGCTCAGAGAGCTCAGAGTCGGAGTCGATGGAGCGAAAGGAGGGTGCAGTCGCTGAATCGGGCATTTGGTATGGGTCGTGGGGGACGCGGGAGGGGAGAGAGAGAGGGACGCTCGCCATTGAGCATTGAAATCCAAATTGAATGATGAGCTATGTTGAGGACAAAGAAAGCGGGTGCGTGCGCGAGAATCACTTTTACGTTCATTCACCTAATAAGGAAATAGCCATCTTTTCCGTGCTATCTAATCTTATCTACTCTGCGGGTTATCTAATCTTATCTCAGCTCAAAAGTCTCCCAGGTCAATCTCAAGGCTGTCGATCAGTGCCGTCTCAAACGAACTGGCAGTCTTCACAGGCCCTGTCCCACCCGTCATCACAACCCCCTCCGCTTTCACAGGCACAGATGGTGTACCAGGTCTATACAATTTAATCAATACTCATAATAAAAAATAAAAACAAAAAAACCAACCTCGTCGTCGTCGGCGTATTCGAATTAAACGTCCTCGGCGTAATCTTCAGCCTCGCACTAGGGTCGACCGGCGTCATCGTCCCACTCCCACTCTGCGCCATCTTCCTCTCCCTCCTCTTCCTCTCCGACTCCTGCAGCTCCGCCCTCCTCACAGCCTCCATGTTCGCCTTCCGATTCCTCTCATTCACCTTCGCCAACATGTCCGAGGGCCCACCACTCCCACTTCTCGTGTTCGCAGAATCAGGTGTGTGCGCCGCCGCTTCGGCCAACTGCGCGTCGACCTCGGCTACCTCTGCCAGATCTTGTCTGCGCAGGGCGAGCGTGCGTTTTTGTTGGAGTTGCGAGCGTTGAAGTGTTGTGAGTCCCGAATGTTTGTTCCCTTGTAATTGGGCTTTCCGGTGTAGCATCGCTGTTATGTCATTCTACATCGACATCGTAAGAAAATAAATCCGCTGCACTCGATAACAAGAAACGAACCTCAGTCATCGGCTGAGAAACAAGCTTTCCCATTTGAGCCACTTTCTTCTCCAACGTCTGCTTCGTCGGCATATCCACATGTTCATTCTCGCACACCCTCACCAGCCTCTCATATTCTTTCTATGATATGACAACACATCAATTTCTCCATAAAATAAAATAAAAAAACGACAACAACACACCTCGAGGAAAGGCCCATTTGACACTTTATCCATATTAAAAATCTTGATACTCTTCCCATGTTTCAACTCAAACGCCTGATCGATCGTTTGTTCGTTGATCTTGTACGGCTTGACCAAGTCTTGTGCAAGATCTATTTTTTTAAAAAAGAAAAGAAAAGAGAAACGGTCAGGTGGAAAATATAAATAACAGAACAAACCATCACCCACTATTGATCTGACATATCCTATAAACAGGCTGTCCACTAGGCTCCTGTCCGATAAGATACCTAACCCAAGCGCCTATATGCATACCAATTAGCCACCAAAATAATATCCAAAAAAAGACACCCACCAGTAACATAATCCTGGAACCACGGCTTCAAACAATGCTTCGCCAACGCATCTCTCGTCAACCTACACCCTTCCAAATCCCCCATCGTACACTTCGTATCTACCACCTCCTCTCCTCTTCTCCCTGTACCTCTCCTCGATGATGAGAAGTTGTTGTTATTTGAGGACGAGGAATCCGGAGGTTGACGAGTGCCATCTGCATACTCTGACTTGGTGATTTGTCCGTCTTCTGATGTTTCGGAGTCGGATATATCCATGTCCTGTGGCGAAGACGAGCGGTCGCGGTGCGAGGGGGACGTGTTCCCTTGTGACTGTGGAAGGTGTCAGAACTAAAAAAAAAAAAAAAAAAGAAAAGGAAAGAAAAGACCAACCCGCTTCTTATCATCCTTCGCCTTTCTCTTCGCCTTCAACTCGTCCAATTTATGTATCTTCTCCTTCGTAGAGCCCCTCGCCGTATGTTGACCTACAAATCCAAAAATCAATCAATAATCCACATCCACATCCCATCCTCAAAAAATAAAAATAAACCACACAAAAAAAAAACTCAGAAGAAAGATAAAACATACGTTTCGCAGCCCTAGACACACTCTCCCCACCCTCATCCCCACCTGCACCCATACCCGATCCAGATCCAGCACCCGCACCCGCCAACCCACCCTGCTGCTGCTTGACCAAATCCTCTAACGCCCTATTCTGCCTCATCTTCTCCCTTTCGGCCGCACGTTCTTCGAGGATCTGTTCGCGTTGGAATTCGGTCATGTTGAGTAGTCTGTTTTTGTTTTTGTTTTTGTTTAGAGTGTCCGGACGAGAAGGAGAGGGAGAGGAGATGAATGAATATAGATATATAGTCCATTATGCGGAGGGAGGGTCGATAGAGGTGATATCGATATCGGTGCAGAGAGCAAATAGCAAAGAGTTGATTGTGGTGTGATGTAATGTGGAGTTAGGTGTGTATGGTGCAGTCGGTCCAATCCAACCAAAGGAAACGCCAGCCAGCCAGTGCACGAACAAAGGTCGGTTCGTTCGTAACGCAAGTAATTCGAGGGACCAAGACATCAACAAAGAGAAGGACGAGAGCGACAGGGACAGGGACAGGGACAGGGACAGAGACAGAGAAAAAGAAACAAGAGACAGAGCGATCATCATCACAAAGTCAGCGAATGAACAAAGTTGAAAAAGTCAACCAAAAGAAGAGACGAAGACGCACTCTCGTTTATCCGCTTCGTTTTTATATTTTCCTTCCAGTGGGTATGGATCTTCGCGCTCGCGCTCGTTCTCGGAGTCCGAGTCGGGTCTGTATAGAAAAGGAATAAGGATGAGTGAGTGAGTAAGGGACGAGTTTGCATTTGCGTTATTGATTTGAGGTGAAATTGAATGAAAAAATGGGAAGTTGGGGAAATGATCACCAGACTCTGAGGCGGAGGAGACCAGAGACAGATATAATGTCCAACCCACAAGAACCCATCCAACTCCAAAACACAAAACGAAACGAAAACGAAAACGAAAAGCAAAACCTACCCCTTCCGTTTCCTACTCCCAGTAGCACCCGCACCAGCACCAGCACCCGCACCACCAGAATGCTGTCTTCTCTTCTTCTTCTTCTCCGTCGCGCCCGCGAGCTCGAGGAGCTGGTCGTCAAAGTCGTCTTCGAAGTCTGACATTGTTTTTATTATGAACGGTTAACGTTTATTGTTGCGTTGTGGAGCTTCGTGTGTCCTGTGTTGTATTAAGGTCCAGGATTCAGGTTTTCTTTTTAAATCCGTTTCCGATTCGAATTTCGTTTGGTTGATTGACCGTCTGTCTGGTCTGTATGAAAATGCAAATGCAAGAGGGCGAGTCAAAAAGTGGTTTTCCAAGAGGGTATTTAGATTAACGACGACTGAGGTGGTGGATGTCGAGAGCAAGAGAGAAAGAGAAAGATGATGATGATGATGCTACAACAGACCCGAACCACACACAAACATTGTGTGGCTGTGCTATGTTGCCGAAATGGGATAACAGTGCTTTCTTGGCACGCGGTCGGGTAAGGCCTCCCCCTGAATGCACTCAAGGTAAGTACACACTCTGTTAGATAGCTTTAGATAGTCGGAGAAGAGAGTCGCAGAGAGACAGAGCTGTTTGTGTCTCGAGAAAATTGTGTGTTTGGAAAAATGAAATGAAAATATTGGGCGAAAGCTTGAAGACTTTTTATATTATTTTGACTGGGCTCCAGGACCACAACCCCGACTACAATACAGTAACATAACGCCCTGTACATGGAGGGATAAAGATATTTTATTTAGACAGTAAGTTACCTAACAGAATTGAACCAGAAATTTTACACCATACATTAGTGACTCCTGGTCAGTCTGCCTACCCTACTAATAGGCGCCCATTGACAGTCGAACTCTGGACTTTGCCTCAAGCGATCCAATCCATCCTTCAATTGCCTCTGATTCACGATTTCTACTTCTTCGACGCCTCCGCCCAAAGCTTCAAAGCTCTCGATTGAAACTCACAACGACATTATTGCACATCCCGATGACTTTTTACGTTTACGTCATCTATCAAGCCTACAGGCCAGACTCTGAAATTGAATCTCCCGGGCCGGACCTGGCTTTCGACTTTTTTAAATTTTGCAAATTGCTATCTTTCACCGATCGTTCTAATTAGCATATGTTGGTTCTCGACATCGTGAGTCGGTCTTCGCTCGGTCTCAGGTATCCGTGCTTGGATCTAGAGGGCACGTCGTGCTCCAATTACTCCTCGCTTCAAGCTCCTTAGCCTGATCGATAACTCCAACCACTATCCCTAAAATACCCCAGAACAAAACAAAGTTCAAACGGGTCATGAGTCGCTCCAAAGGTGAGTACATATCTATCATTGATCCATCATTCGTGGTGCTGCCAATGGTATGGCCATTAGGCCGTGTGTTCATGGACTTACCTCCCATTGTTCCGTGATCATAGGACTCGATTACGATTACCACTTCGCCTTATCTCCTAGAGTAAATATCCATTTGACTTGTGGTGTTTGACGTTTCAGTCACAGTGGGATTGACTAATTTCGTTTTTATCTTCCTCTTCTTCCAGCGAACAGCTTGACTGTGACACATCCAAACCCCCTCTGACACCCACCATGTCGGATTCCCTCCCTTATTCGCCTTCAGGAGCTTCCGAAAAGCCAACACAGACCAAGTTGGACAACAACCATATGCCAGTGCGAACGATGAGTGTCGACGACTCTGAATCCATCGTCACCGGGCACACGACTATCAAGCGGAGTCTCCATCAACGGCAGTACGTTTTTGCGTTCTCTCCACGATTTCTCGTGCACTTTACTTATATGTATTCTATTCTAGTTTATCAATGATAGCCTTGGCCGGTATGATTGGAACAGGACTCTTTCTATCAAGCGGGAGGGCTCTGGCTAACGCTGGGCCACTGGGTTGTCTCCTCGCTTTCGTCATCGTGCGTTGTTCTACAGTATTTCACTTTGGCTCATAGCTTAATTCACGGCCAACAGATGGGTACTGTAACCGCTTCTATTGGTCTGTACATCTTCCGTCGAAGCCTGAGGCCTGAGGCTTTCCTAATGACACGTTGTCTCCAGCTTATATAAGTGCAGAAATGTCTGCCTTCAAACCCGTCGAAGCCGGGTTCGTCAGGCATGCGAACATGTGGATAGATAAAAGTACGGGTATCGCAGTGGGGTGAGTCTACATCTTCGAATACTCCCCTAAGGTTGAATTGAATTGAATACTTACATTGAGATGCTAGTTGGAATTTTTGGTACTCGATGGCGATTACCATGCCTGCTGAGATCAGTGCCGCTACGACCTTGGTGGGATTTTGGAACCCTACGTTTAATCAAGCGATTCCCATAAGGTGTGTATGCCCAGTATAAGGTCAGGATGTTGGTTAAATTGACTTCATGATACCACAGCATTTTTTGGGTCGCTATCGCCATCATCAATTTCTCTCCTGTACGGATGTACGGGGAATTTGAATTCTATTTTGCCTTCCTCAAGGTCAGTGCTTCCGACAATCAAATTTTCCGTATCTTAATTGTTCACCCAACCTCCTCCTCGCCGGTCTAGATCGCACTTATCGTATTTTTCATTATCGGAGGTATAACCCTCGACCTTGGCGGCTTCTCCCAACAACCCTACATCGGTTCTCGATACTGGAAAGACCCATACCACCTCTTCCGCGAATTCACTGCACACGGAGCCGAGGGCCGTTTCCTAGGCTTCTGGTCCGCCATGATCTCAGCGGCTTTTGCCTACGGGAACGTCCAGGTCGTGGCCATCGCCGGAGCGGAGACGAGGGATCCTCGGAAGGCGATCCCAATTGCTCTGAAAAGGACGTTTATGAGAGTGGTTTTATTTTATGTGGCTTCGATTTTCGTGATTTCGTTGGTTGTCCCTGCGAATGACCCGCGGTTGGCGATCCCGACGGGGGATGTGACGCATAGTCCTTTCGTCATTGCGTTCAGCAATGCAGGAATCAAGGTGTGTTACGTTGTGTACATGTTATCATCTATAACGACGGTGTATACTTACCTCTGAACCTAGGTCATACCTTCACTTATGAACGCCATAGTACGTCACACGGCTCACCTTCGATCACGGGCGCCTAACAGTAAGAAAAAACAATGATCTGCAGATCCTCACTTCCGCATTTAGCTCTGGCAATGCGTGTACGTTCTTGGCCTCGCGGGTATTGCACGGCCTAGCACTCGATGGCCACGCACCGTCGATATTTCTCCGATTAAACCGCTTTAGAGTGCCTTACGTTGCTGTTACAGCATCGGTCATCTGGGGGGCAGTTGCCTACACTGGATTGAATGAAGGGTCGGCCAAGGTAAGGCGCCGGGGGGGGGGGGGGGGGGGGGGGAGCGAGGGTTTTTTTTTTTTTTTTATGGGCTCTCTGCTCTCTTTCATTGTGCGGGAGGGGGTAGGGTAGGGTATGTGT
>JAHXRV010003523.1:0-123491 GCA_019904355.1 Psilocybe tampanensis
GATGTCTGCGAGATTCACTCGTATGCCCTCTAGATGATCCAACTGATTTTTCAAAGCAGCGAGGGCGGGATGGAAAATTACGGCAGGGAACCCACCGGGTCGGCCTATATGGATGCGACAATCATCCCCGCCGAAAACTTCTTTCAGCTTAGAAGAATCCTTGGCCAATTTTGAAGGCGACGGAAGAGACAAACAAGCATTCAGACACTCGTCAATTTCTTATGTGCCGATAGAGTGCAAGATTAGAAGGGCAGATAGCAATGAAACGAGGACGAAACTCATACCTTTCTTGAATGGCTCCAGCACTGAGGCGAAGTCAGAAAACGATCAGGGATGTTATGTAGGACATACTTTCTGGGGTGGCGATTATAACATCTATATATCCTAGACCTTCTGTTCTGGATGTGTAGGAGTCTGGAGTAAAGATTGATGAAAGTTTACGCATGTCTTTGAGCTCAGAGTCCATCGGCTGCTCGTGGAGCCACTGAAGGACACGCGGCCGCATCGTTCGGCGTGTGAGGTCTTCAGGAAACACCATGTCTGCCTGTCTTGGATTATTGGATCAGATATTAATGTCAATGTCGATAAAGGAGAAAAAAAAAGACCCTGTAAAGTAAAAGGTTATTGACATCTTTTTGGCCCATAGACTTAAGTGTCTGGATAACCTCTTGCGCAAGGTCACAAACGAGAAGAGTCGGGGAAATCGTCATCAACATGAAGACAGGACTCTCTGCAGGAAAGAACCATCTGAGTTTTAGAGGGGCAGTCTGAGACATGGTTGTTTAGAGAGGAGGGAAAAGGCTCGGAGTTGAACGTTGAACGTTGAGAAGAAAGCCTCAAGAGTTGGGAGTCAACAAAAAGAGTTGAATTTCCTCCAACAAACATATGTAACATGTAACAGGTCACACTATATAAAGTTCAAAAATACAAGTCCATCGAGTCCAGCTATGAGATCCATCCAGTAACAATACAGATATTCTTCCAACAATACAATGCTACAATTACTTCCCATCGCTCGCTTTTTTGCCGCCCTTCTTCTTTGGTGCTTTCTTCTTCTTCAAAGCCACTCCAACATCCCTCAACTTGAACGCTTTAATAGCAGCCTCAGCAGCAGCATACTTCGCCTCCTCCTGACTCGGCTTTCCCCTCCACTCATTCGTTACCCTTGCCTCCTCCTTCTCATCCACAAGCACCGCACAGCTAACCTTCCCACCACTCCTCGTGATCTCATACTCGATCTTCTTGTCATTCTTCTGCGCCCACAATGACAGTCTCGAGACAGGGTGAAGCACATCGACATCGTTATCCACAATGTGGATGAGAAGGTCCATGATACCCAAATTACCAAGCACCCCACGAACTGCGTCGATGGACCCCCCGGAATCAAGGAAAATCGCGCCAAGGACACTCTCCACCATATCACTGAAAAACTTGGGAGCTTGGAGTCGTGTCAAAGCGGCCCAGGGGAAGACAGTCCCGGTCCAGAGGCCCTCCTCGATTTCATCCTTGCACTTCCGATACCGAGTGGACGCATTCAACTGATCCTCCAGGACCTTCGGACTCGAGTGCAACAAGCATTTCCACAAATGGATATCCTGCGAATCGTTAGACACTTCAATGACTCCTTCGGCATTGGGTCTTGGGATATCCGCATCGACCTGGATATGGGTCTTCAAGCATATGTAGGCGAGGATGTGGCCGTTCACGACCGCAGATTTTCGAAGATGCATATGACCGGGGCTATAATTCTTTCCAGACGCACGATAGAGATAATCCGTCACGATCATATCCAGCACCGAGTCGCCCAAAAACTCCATACGTTCATATGACGGAGTTCGACTATCATGTTGATAGCTAGCATGTGTGAGGGCCTCGATCAAGAGAAGCTTCCTTGTGAACGTGTACCCGAGCATTTTCTCGACATCCGCCAGTTGAGGTGGAAGAAGCCTAGTCTCTTCGGCGTTCAATATTTCCACTCGTGAAAGGAGCTGCACGATACGGTTTGGAATTGGTTCCCATTTGATTCCGAGGTTGAAGAATTTGACGGCTTCGTATCCCAAAGCAAAACCTCCATGTAAATATGCCGCACCGATAATGGATTCAACGACATCAGCCAAGACTGGTAAAAGGAACGATTAGGAAAAGAGTAAATCTCAAAACAAAAACAAAAAAAAAAACAAAAAACACACCTTTTGTTGATAACTGCACGCCCTTCTTCGATGTCCTTATCTTTGTGGACGACTCTTCCGTACCATTCTCTTGCGGTTTTGATGGGACCTCGGTCTCTGCAGCAGTAGGCGAAGGAGCTCCATTGGGTATTGCCGCTTCTATCTTACTAAAATATTTCGGTTTCCATTTCTTTCCCAACATGATGTCTTTTTAAAAGGAATAAGATCCAGATCAGAAATACTTTCAGAAACATCGAAAATAAACCAAAAATCACCTCTGATGATCCACCTATAAACACCGTTCTTAATATCCTCTTTCGCCAAACGCACATTCGAAACGGAATGATCCTTCTTCCTACTGAGGTATCCCTCATGCCAAAGTGGGTATTCGGCTAAAAGTTGAATTCCAGCAAGGAACTTCAACGCGGTATCCCCTAACGTTTCCAAACGCTGATAATTAAACTTCTCTCCAGAAGAAGGCGCCGTGATCGCAATCGTCAACAACGAAAGCGAGATCGACGTCAGCGGGGTATCCACAAACAACGTCTTCCTCAACGAATTCGCGCCCATCGTCATCGAGAGCGAACGGAGGACCGAGGGAAGCAGGAACGAATACTCAGCCTCTTCGCGCGATAACAGGATGATCCCTGATTTCTGAGGCATGAGATAGATGAACGGAGGTGGGTCCGAAGCCGGAGTTTCTTCGGATTCTTCTTTCTTTGGAGGTATCGGGATGAGAAAATTGGTTCTGGGAGGGTAAGGTTGGACGACGAGCAAGGGGTAGGTCAACCTGATCTCCACATCAGGAGCAGCAGCCCGTCTATGTTTTTCAAGGACCGCTTCCTCTTCTTCCGCGTCTAGTGGGTCGAACCGCCAGGATACGAATCTAAAAGGTCGTCCCATCCCTATATGTCTATGAACTAAGGTCACGTCTTGAGGGTAACCAAAATGTTCTCCAAACAGATCGGCGCGGACCATGAGAGGGTGAGGGTGTCCAGCGGGGTCGGAAGCAGCAAGGGACGACAACCACGATCGCCGAGTATCCCATTCCGTGTCCACATCTTCTTTCGGGAGGAAGAGATACGAAAAATCGAGATCTTCCCATGCCATACGAGAGTGATTCAAACCCCAGAAAATTCTCCTGGTGTACATTCGTGCCTTGGATATAACCTTGTCACTTGCGCTGACTTTTCCGAGGTCTTTAATAAAAGTCTTTATGGGCGGACAATCACGCCGATAAAGGATGGGCCCTTCGTGCATGTCCGAAGGGACAACTTGGGCACGAGTGTAGAGGTACAACGGTGATGATCCATCGAGGGTGAGTTCTGACCAGTACATAAAATCATCCCCATCTTCATCGGCCGCCCACGGGTCGATATTCATCGATATCTTCGCGAATCCCGCCCGTTTTTCCACATCAGCCAACATATCCTTAACTTCTTGCTCCAATTCAGGTTCGACGACGCTCGTGATGGGTAAAAGCTGATCATTCAGCAAGCCAGCCTCATAGAGACAGGAATATGCTTTGAAGGCAACATGTCGGTGGGCTGAGATGATGCTTTTGTAGATTCGAGGGGCTGTAAACTGGCGTTCAGGCAAAGGCAACGTTCGTGGTAGTGTAACTTTGGACCCATAAGGTCCAGTGTACGGTTCTTTGGCTCGGATGTAGTTTTCCAAATGCCAGCCTTCCGGAAACTCGGGTGGATCGACGTCATAGAGGGGTCGATTGTCGGCATGAGTGGTATTCGGAATCACAGCACAGAAGTGAGCCAAATGAGCGACAGCGGAATGAAGAGTCAAAAGAGCCCTGAAGACAGGATATTGAGTTTTAATGTGCGATATTAAAGGTGTTCGAAGAACTCACCCTGTGGACGCAACTTGAAGGACCATACTTTGATCTTCATCCTCATCTATTGGTTCCTCCTCCGCAGCCTCTTCTCCTAGCGAAGCCAGGTCCCGTCGAGGATCATTATACAAAGCAACCATCTGCCGTTCTAGCTCTATCCATTTGGCAACATCCGCTTGTTGTTTACTGCCTTCTTCAAACATAAGAGTGAAGGTACTCTTTCTTTGTCGTGCGCGTCCTCGACTCTGAGCCCAGCTAGCCATATTCGGTGGTGGGTCCCAACGGATGACACTACAGCACGCTTGGATATCGATCCCCTCTTCAGCAACAGCCGTCGAGATGATGAGGTTCTTTTCCCCCGCTTTGAATTCGGCAATGACTTCGTCTTGTGTTTCTTTGACCAGAACCCTCGTGACATCCATCATGGAATGGCGATGCGAGCTGTCCGACGTGCCTAGAAGGGTCCCTATACTGAACACATCCTTCGTGCCCGGATGGTGCTTGAGAACCTCTGCAAGAGCAATGACAGCATCGCGCCGCTGGACAAACACAATGCAGCTGTACACCTCATTCTCCGACTCGACCATCGCTTTCTCCATCGTAAGACATTCAATGAGAACACGAATCTTGTCCGAACAATCATCTTCGATATCTTCCGGATAATAAGAAGCAGGAGAGGCGACGATTTTTTCGAGTATTTTGAGGAGGTAAGCCTTTTCGGTGCGTTTCCAGCTGACCATCATGTTGTCGTACGGGTTCGCGGCCTGCCTGACCCGCTCAAGGACTTTACAGACAAACCAATCCGCCGCCCAAGGTCCCAAATCATTGCAGATATCAATAGCAGCCCTCTCGAAATCGCGAAGTCCTTTATGCGTAAAAGACGATTGTTTGCTGATCACTTTCGAAAGTTTTTGGTCCGCTCTGTGATATTCGGGGGATCCAGGATTGAATCTCTTGAGCTGAGAACGCAGAGAGATAACGTAGGGATCGTTTTCGATGTCGATTGTCTGGAGAATCGCAGAGAGGGCTGCGACGTTGGTGGAAAAGAAAGGTTCGTCCTCCGGGGGTAAATAATACATGACGTGCTTGAAAACCGGACGGTGAACATATTGTTCTAGCTCTGCTCGATTACGGCGAGGTGCTCGGATGGTGCTGTCCAAATTACTCTCGATTTTCCTTTTAAAAGAAGCTATCAGATTATGGGAGAACATCAAGTACTATAAAACTCACTCGAATGCTTTGATCACATTTCCTCCGTAGATAGGGCTTGCTGTTAACCCCATAATGGCGGGGCGCACAAAGTTCCCCGCAGCATCTTCTGTGCGTGGTGGCAAGTCGAAATAGAACTCTATCATAATCCGATTATACGGATGGTTGTCTACAGCGTGATGGGCTTCATCAAACACCAAAAGACTGATATCCTTTCCCAAAGAGACATATCCATGGCGAAGAGCGTCGAGGAAGACCTGAGGGGTTGAGACCATAACACGATGGGTACGAATGACTCTTTCCCACAACGATGCATCCTTCCAATGATCGGGCTCGTTCGCACCAGATACGAGGCCAACGGAAACGGGAAGATAGGATCTTATGACTGATCTCTGTTGTTCACAAAGAGCGACGGTGGGGGCGATGAACCATGAGATCTACAGCAACGGTCAGCGTCCAACGAGTGCCTTTTGGACCAGAACATGAAAGCGGACTTACTTTTGTAGGTTCTCTCTCCATCTCATGCTTGAGTCTAAGCACAGCGATAAGTGTCTTTCCCGAGCCAGTGTCAAGGGCGATGATGATATTCCTTCGAAGGCTCTCTTCAAGCATTTCCTGTTGGTATCCTCTTGGTGTAGGCATCTCGACCGAAGAAGGCGCAACATCTGGACGAGAATATCGTCCCATCGTAGAAGGTGTATCGAAGTCAAGATGAGAAAAGGCGAACAAAGGTGTCCTTTATACAAGCATGGGCGCTTAGACGACTGTGCATGCCATCAAGTCAGGTGGGGTCACCATCAGGTTAAAAAAAGGAGTCGGACAACGCACCACCACAGCGACCACACCCTTTCCCGACAACCGTAACCCAGTATTTTACTGGGCTGATTCTCCCTTTTGTGTTGCGTTGATTCGATACGACTCTTGGAGGATAATAGGCTTGTTATGGGTTGAACATCGATCGAATGGCCAACGAGGAGGGTCAAGCATGGCTGATGCTGTGACAATCATGAGACGAACACAACAAAAATCGAACGAGGTAATGCTGGCCAACCGTTGCCGTGGTGAACGTTGAGCACAAAGCTCAAATATACAGAACTTTGCGTGTACGAATCCATTGCAACAAAACGAGAGAAAACGCAGGAGAAAAAGACGAAATCCAGGTTCTGCAAGTGGCTCAGGGCTGAGAGGCGTGACAGACCATGATCTAAAAAAAGGATTCGGGGAAAGTGCGCCGGAGGCCGGAGGTCGGAGTTCGGAGATATAAACGTGACTCTTGGCATCACTTGTTGACCCCTCTGCACCCTTCCTTGCCTTGTGTTCTCACCTTGAAAACGGCGGAGGATCAGAAAAATAATTTTAAATATATGCCTGGAGGTCTGCGGGCTGTATATATATCATGTGAGCCCTTTCTCCAGCTCAACGACCTCAAAGGCGTAATATCTGGCTATGAAGACGAAAGACAACGAGCTCGCAGCCGCCATCAATATCTATCCCTTCATCTTCTGAAAGCTACAGAAACTATATTCGTGTTCTCAGAAGTATGGGCCCAAAGCATAGTCGAAGATAAGTCCCTATATACCACTTTCTCATGGCCGAAGGATATGGTTCTAAGGTTCTAAGGAAGATCACATTGGCCGCTGACCAGCCTTCACCGACCGAGACCGTAAATCAAAAACGGAGACAGAGACCCGTACAGTGCTGCCCAATTTCGAGTCGCTAGGATACAGAAAGGGAATAATGTATGCTTGATGTATGCCACAAATCAGGCCCTAGGATTCCGCGTCTCTAGACCTCTTCATCCAACTGACTCTGGGCCATCTAAATTCAATGGGATGTGTGGAGGACACTGGAGGTAGTAAAGCCACTCCCTTCGCCACTCCTCCATCCCTTCAAACCCAGCCCCACCTCGATAAGGAACCTACATAGCTGATGGCCCAAAACTCTGGATTCCGGAACACCGTTCCTCGACTTGCACTGGGGTAACGGGTTCCTGTCCCCAATATTTATCCAATATGTATGGATACCGTTGAATAGACGCATACATAGGCATACATCCACCGCAGTGTAAAACCCCTCGTCGGTGACGATAAAACGAAATGCCCTTCACGGACCAAGGAAACCTCAAAATGAGTCGCGTACCTTGAGCTGCTGCGGCCAAATTGAAGCTACATGCATAGTGCCTCCTACTAGTAGCGCAACAAAAGGAAAAGACAATGGAAGAAACAATCAGAATCAGGCTATCCATCCTCAAAACGTTGGGGCTGATAGGTATGCTTCTAGCCAGGCTCTTGGACCGGATACGTCGCCGGAGTGTACATCACTAGGAACATATCTCACTGGCAGAAGCTTATTTTCCAAACGGTGAAAATGGTTTACTTCCTCCTTGGAAACGATCGGTGACCTTCACCCCCATTGCATTCTGAGTCCGCGGGTACATACTTATCAACCCAGACTCCGAGGCCTCTTCAAGGCCACCACTCACACGATAATCCTCACGACAACGAACTAATAAAAGCCTTTTACTACGTAGAGACTCAAGACTCGAGATAGTCACAGGCAAAACCATTTCCCCTACCTATTCGCCTTCAAGATCACAACATCCATGATGCCGTAGATTAGCTACGTACATCGTCAATCAACCCAGCGGCCTATCAGTCTGGGGCCAATCATCCCTCCTCCGAGGTCCGATGATGGCTTTACATACGCATCTAAATTATCACTCAGGTTGAACGGAGGACCAGGCCACGATGTCGTCAATAAGTTCACTCAAATTATAATGTGACCCTTGCATCTCGGCATCGAACATCTGAATCCGCCACGTTCTAGATGTCTTCCACAAACTTGCTTACACGCAATAAATTTACTCATTAGATGTTTGTAGTGTGAACAAAAAGAAGGGGGCCGAACGAACGGAAATGAGCTTCTGGATTCTGGGCGCTATTTCTATCAATTCACTGTGGGGAGCGCTCCAATATGAACCTTGGTCTCATGACCCCACCAAGACCTGGGGCCAACACAAAAAAAGCAAACAAACATGACAGGAAAACGAGGTTTTCATCTAACTTCCCATACATTTCGCAAGCGTTAAGCTTCAAGGGCGCAAGAGTGCCGGAGACTCAGATATAAATAACCTCCTTCAAGCCACGCGCCACGCGTGGCTTTTTATTTTAATTGGATGAATTGATTGGAATCTGATCACGATCGAAACGAATATGGATAACAACGTTCCAGCGGTTCCTGTCTTGTGTTCATACAACTGATGGCACAAAGAAACAAGCGGAACGCAAAGTCTACTTCAAGAATGACCTAGAATGCCTGAGCAAGTAAGTCCATGCACACCCGACTTACTGGCTAATGATTCTGATGTAAATATTCCCATTGTAAATGTGCCCTGGAGCGAAAAGAAGGAGGGGGGAAAATGAAATGTTTCGTCGTTAATCAAACCTTAGTTAAATAAATAATGAGTCGTGGAAGATGTGTTTTTACAAAATTACATACCTGTTCTCCCACTAGCTAGCGAACGACAGCCTGAACTGAACAGGAAGTCAAAAGTCACAGTCGCTGGCGTGTCGAGACGGGGGCCGAGCATCTGTGAGCAATCTGTGAGTTTATTTTATTTTTGAAGATCAACACTGAAACGGCGGGACCGTCGCCGGGACGGGTTTCCATGTTGTAAATAGAGTAAGTAATGGACAAACAACGTACTGGTATTAGGGACACAACCGCCCTAACCTGCAAGATCAACACTCTCACCGAGTCGGTAGACAAGCCCTGACGGCGGCTAAGCTTCACTTTAATACCACTCGCGTGGACACATACCGAACAGAGGCCGCGCACGTTTCAAAGCCCAACAGACGCCTAAGAAAAGAAACAGCAGTGTCGCATGAGGACCATGACGATAGTACAGGGTCAATTACGATGTCTTCAAGACCAGTTTAACTTTGTTTAGGTACGCCGGGAGTAATTACAGCACCAACAAGAGGGTTCATCGTTCATCTAGCACCGGACTCACTGGCAAGACATTAAAATTAGCGCGATAGAAGCATTCCTGCTGCGCATTAATTACAACGAGACGAAGCAGTGGTAATACAGTCGAACCTGTCATAACCCATACCAATGATAGCCCATAACCTCCCATAGTCCATAGGTTTTGGGAGGTACCAAAACGAAATTTACACCAAAAATGACCTCTCATAACCCATAACCTCCCATAGCCCATAGCTCGAGCCGTCCACCGAGGGGTATGGGTTATGACAGGTTCGACTGTAGTCCCCGGACTCATCTAAGTAGAGACAAGAAGAATGTGTCTGTCTGATGCACTGCAAATATAGTATAGCGTTTTCCGAAAGGTCCGACGTTCGTGGGCGCCAATATGCTTGCCCCTGCAACAAGAACGTGGAAAGGGAGATAGAAGAGTGAAGATAGTCTGAGAAACCTCTGGAGACTGAGAAGGAGAAGCACCGATTGCGTCTGCCTTAGATCCCTTTTTAAAATATGCTCCAGCAAAAGGCTTCTGATTCAGAATGGACAATGTCCGCGTCGGAGGCGCGACTTGTGATCCAAAACAAGATCCAGATAGTACTACTAGTTGACTTGAAAGGTTCAAGTCGGTGGCCCAATGAACGGTATATCCCAGTGGGTAAAACTCCAGAGTCAAGCATAACCGTTTAAGCTTTATGCCTCGGAACGATGAGGCAGGGACTGGCAGGGAACTAGGAGCCTTTAAGACTCAGGTACTCAAGTATGATGAACTTTGTCTCCAGGGTCGTTGAAAAAGCCCGAGAAAAAGTCTAGAAAATATGTATGTATGTTCCAAAGTCATCAGGGGCAAGAATTGTGGAGAGATAATCGAAAATCTGGACTTTGTATACGAGAATGAGGGTAAACGGGGTTGACGCTGATTTGGGTTGATAAGTTAGTGGACGGAGACACCTCGGAGGCATTTCCGCCAACATCTCAAATTCCCATGCTAAGCCGTGGGAGAAGTTAGCTAGCAACAGGCTGCTAAGCCCCAATTAGGTGTTATCCGGTATTTGCTCTACTCCGCCTCCAACAAACAACAGTGTCTCCATCCAGGACGTGTCGTGTCGTGTACTTGAGCTCAACGTCAACGACGTTGAACACAATGGCGACGCCCGCCGAATCCACCGCCGCCCAACTAATCTACACCCCCAACGTGCTTCTTAATTCATCCATATCCACCACCAAATTCCTCTCAGCCTGCTTCGCAGGTGCAGCAGCAGGGATTCTGGGACTCGAAAACTGGGCCGGCTTCATCCTCTTCCTCGCCTCGACGTTGCTCACAGCGGGGATTCTGTACGCTGTCAACTGTAAAGGAAAACCACAAAAGTACTTCCAGTCTGGCTTGATGGAGCTCGTTAATCCGGGGCAGGACAATGCGTTCACGTTCGTCCTTGTGTGGACTTTGTTTTATGGTGTGTTTTTTGTTGTTGTTCATCATCATCATCCCCCCCTCAAGTCCTCGTTTGGAAATTTACCCGAAATGTGGGCTAACGCGAACTGTGTTTCATTTTTTTCTTCTTTATACACATAGGTATCGTACATGGTGAGTCAGAATACTATACATCTTCTCCAAGAACCCAAGAACCAAAGAACCATTCAACCATAATCTCCCCATCCCTTCCGTTTTGCCGCCGATTCCGAATCTCGATCCATCTTCCTTCGACTTTGTTGTTTCTTTTTTTCTTTTTTCTAAAAACAAATCTATCTTGGCGCCAAATTCAAACCAAAAAAACGCTGACCTCTCTTTATTTAGTGTACGACTGACCTGTGGCGTACGTACATACATACATACGTATGATACAATACGACCCATGAAACTCAAAACCAAAATAAATCCAACCCATCACCAGCCTGAATAACCCAATCATCCCATCTTCAAGGTTCTCAGACTCGGAGCGGTCGGACGGACGTGGTTGTTGTACATATTGTACCCCATGATCAATGATCACATCCACACGTATTGGAATCTTGATCGTACTGTACGTACATACTTACATGTCCGTTCTGTTCATTGCACCATACATAGTCGCGCGTGTCACTGCACCCATGGAGGGTCGGGGTCGAGTCGAGTCGAGACTCGAGCCTTCAAAAATTCACGATCGTCCCGGTTCCGTCCCCGAGTCTACGTATCTAGTATCTACATACGATCCCTAATTTTTTTACCTGATTCTTAATACGTATACCACCCCACACACCGTACACAATTTGATTCCTTAGAGTCTTAGCGCACTGCGCTTCTGGACGATTGTCAATATTGGATCTGATAGTATCATGTGTGAGTCTTCTTCTCCGCCCCCCGCTCCCCCATGGCCAATTTCATCTGTTTCCGGTTTTGGTTTTTCAATCGTCAAGCCCTTCGTGTCGCCTTGGCTGGAGGTGTTCTGCTCTCCAGGGTATTGTCCTGACCACTTTCATCATAACTATAGTTATCATTTGAACCCACGAGGGATTGTTATATCATGAATTAACTTTTGAGCAACCCCGCACATACATGTACATATGTACGTCTTGACGGATGCCCAATTGCACAAGGGGAGGGGCGGGGCGGGATCAGATCCCGGAAGATAATCAAATTGTGTTATCTGATAGTGAACAAGGCGCCAAGGGTCCATCGCCATCGAGATAAAACGATAAGATAGAGGATAGTATGGAGGAACATCGACTGATCAAGGCTCCAGAGGAAATGCCGATCGGTGGCTCCAATGCCAATAGGGACGTTCAAAGCTGGGCGCTGCGTCGCAGCTGCTCGGCTCTGTAGCCTCCCCGGCCTTCCTCAAGCAAATTATACTTAATATTTCGCATGGTGATCTTCTCAACAGAGTCGCACTGAGCCACTTATTTTGAATGTTTGTATGTAGAAACTCATACTGCATAGTGGTACCACAGTATACGGCGGCTACTGTCTTATGGACCCTGTTCTAATCTAAGAAGTCATCACCAAAGGAAACACTGGCACCATCGGTGACTACTTTTATTATAGGTAAGTATCACATTTTGTTGATCAAACTTAAAAGTACTACATCAGTAACAGAAGAAGGATAGAGTGAGGCAAGAGCTCGTGAAAAGACTCCGATTTCCGAGGCGTTCAATACTAAGTTCACGAGTGACATTCATTATCTATGTATATATACTGTCGCTTTGGCTCAAACGCCTGACATATCATGCTCTGAATATGCCCGATGCCAGTGATTACTATAGAATAGATACCACCAAAAAGTACGAGATGAAGAAGTTCATCTTTGAGATCCGAGTCCGAGCTCTCATCTCAGGCCAGGCAAATTTCTCTCTCTCTCTCAGGCTTTGCCTTGTGAAGAAATGAAAGGAATATCACGTACTTACGTACACAAGAGAAAACAGTTGACCCAGACAGTGAGCGAACCGGGAGACGGGACTCTGGATTTACGGTATTACGGTACATACATTGAAAGTCACACTCATTTACTTGATTCTGCCGTACGATCACTGCGGCCCAATAATATGGGTGGTTTCCACAGCGCTCGTTCGGTTTGATCGTGTTTTGTGCTAAACTTGAAGTTGAATGGCTAAACTCTCTCCAAACATACATAAGTAATAGACTGAGCATGAGAAAACGGAGCTGGGTCGGAGAGCAATCTCGTGGCATGTCAGTGTCTCTTTCCAGGGCTGCTGGGATTGTGCCCATGCTGATAGGATAGGACACGGTACGATAAGTAAATAGATAAACGGACTGTTTTCCTCTGAAGCTGTGACCGGATCAATTGTGGTTTACAGCAATAAACACCATGAATACCTGAAAAAGCACGACAGGCAAGAGTTGAACCTCAGGGTAGCCTAGGGCCACGACGATGTCCGACCGAACCAAGAGAAGTCCAAGGGACCCTTGACCTTGCAACGAGCCGTTAATGAAAAGGAAAGAAAAGAAAAAAGGGGAGATCTAAGGTTCAGGGATAATCGCATCCGTGCAGATCTGAGATGGCAGGCACCCCACGTGGACAAGGCTTACCATGCTTACCACGCGACTGGGCCCACGTGGCAAGCTGTCTGTGGCTGTGCAGCCTGCTTGCCCTCGTTCCGGCATTCCTTCTGAGATATTGTATGAGATTTCGGAAATGGGACTAGAAAAGGAGCCGGCCGTTCTGGAGTTGGGTTGGCTTTATTTTAAATAAATCCTTTCTCTTCCCCCCCTTGATACTCAGACTCTTCTTTCTTTCTCCTCTCCTTCCGACATGGCCTCTGTTCTCTTCCAGTACGGCGACGATCCCCTAAAGCACCACTTCATCGATCCAGAGGGTCGTCCGGCGTTCACGTTGTCAGTTCTTTGTCTTGTCTATCCACGTCTTGTTCTCTCTGCTCATCTCTTCGTTTCTACTCTCTTCTCTCCTCAATCAAGTCAAGAGGTACGCAGACCGCTCCGCCCTGCCTCGTCCAGCCCCGCTTTACCAACGATCACACACCCACACACTCTCTCTTTCATTTTCGCAGGTCGGCCGTGATCCCAATCTAATCGTCCGTCTCAGTCGCGAGCCAGAGTGGTTCCAACAACACCCCAACATAAAGGGCCCCGACAAATCCTTCTTCTATCTCGGCCCAGAGAACGCACCAGGCTGGATTGGCTATGGCGGAAACACCACTCGGATACCGATGACCTTTTTCCTGCGGCATGGAAAGCGAGAAGGGAGCTTGTGAGTTTTTCGACATTTTCCATGGTTCATTTCCCAAATTTGCCCTTTGCCCTCCGCCCTCCTCGTTCCCACAACTCCGATCCCAGCACCCACACCTGCTCTTTCCTTTCTCGTTTTATCTTTTTTTTTTTCATTTTCAGCGCGCTTTTCGTGGAGAGATGATAACGAGGAAACTGATCGTTCGACTTGTCACCATTATAGATCCAGATATTTTAGGTGTCTGACTGGGCAAGATTACAAATGGAAGATAGGTTCACATCGCATGGAGGTACGTTCATACACACCCCCTCCTTCTCTCCCTCCCTTTTTCCGTTTCTCGCCCTTTTTTCTATATCGTTCTTCATCTCCGGATGACACACCCTTTCTTTTCTTTCCTTTTCCCCTCCAACCAACCGTATTCTTCATTTCCGATCCTCGCAAATTTATTTACACGTCCAAATTAGTGCCTAGACGGCAAGACACTCCTTGCGGTTTGGGAGGTCAGCACGCCAGACCAAGAATACTACGCAAAACTCACCATCCGACCCAACGCCATGCCACTCATCACCGAGATCGTGACAGCCCTCATCTGCAACCGCCTCGCCCTCGCGTTCAGCTGGTCGTAGTAGGGGGTACCCTCCGTCACCGGGGAGTCGTGTGCCTCTCTCTCTCATTGGCACTGGCATGGTCTCATCGACACTGCATCGTCGTTTAGTCGTCTTCCCACTACGTAAAGAGACAAGGCACGCCTTTTTTTTTTTTCTTCTTCTTTATCCTCCTCCTTTCTCTTTTCCTTTTGACGATTTCATTGATTGCATGTCTCCCGAGTCCCCCGATCGCTATTCCTACTTGCTTCTGCTTCTCCTTCTGCTTCTCTGCTACGTACAAACATACACGCATGCATAACTCGTACTATCCGATCAGATATCATTTTGTATATACCTCTCTCTTCCCATTACCCCCCCAGTACTCAGCTCAGTGCTTCGTCCAACCCCAATTTCCTTCTCACATTCTTCTTGTTGTTACCTACATCAAATAATACCATTCCCGTTGTCCGATCCTGATTAATGATTCCTGAATCTGAATGAAAGCATGAATGCTGTTGTTGTATAAGTAAACGATCGAACGTGATTTTTTTTTTCGAGTTAACGCCCGTCTCATCATGATCATTCATGTGCATGCCACCTCGAGTACTAGTACCAGTACTACTTGGATCTGTCTGTGTCCTTACTTATCAAACCTAATCAGCATCCCAGCCGCGCTGTGTCCATCGCGTTAACGAACTTTGGTTAACACCGAAGTTTAAGAAGACTCGGGGATTCCGCATGTTCAATCAAGCTAAATTTTTTTCTTCCAAGATACATGGCAGAGCCAGAACCGTCCTCTGGCGTACATATTAAATTTTAAATCATCGACCCTGCGTTTTGTTACTGTAAACGTTGTATGTATGTAATTGAAGTAATACCAGCCTGAATGCCAAGTGGGCGATTGATTTGATTGCCTTATAGGTCGGCTTTTCAGCGACATCTATGTACATCCTCGCCTCATTTCATCGTTCGAATTTGGTTTGAATACATTTGGTGTCGTACATAGCAAGTAAGTAAGTATCGTGATCAGACCGACCCTACTCACTCACTCACTCACTCATTCATCCTTCTTCAAATCCTCCAACAACTCCTCCAGCCTCTTCCACTCCGGCTCATCTTCAAAGTCCCGCATACGGCCCATAAACGTACGCACAGCACTCCTCGCCTGCAATTTCCACTTGCATCCCTCCACCCTCGGCCCAAAGTTCCTCAACACATCCACGACCTCCTCCACCTCACCCACCGCCTCCCTCCACTTCCCCACATCCACCTCACCTCCACCTCCAGTCGTCGACCCGGCAGCGGCGGGACCACACCGGTAAGCGTCCATGTACGCCTTGAGCGACCCGGCCCATTCTCCCTGCCAGGAGAGCAGCCGCCCGTAAGCGCGGAACACGCGTGCGGTGGACACTCGGGGCAGAAGCGTCCGTTCGAAGAGCGTACGGACGTTCTTGTACAGACCATGACCCTCGTTCGGGTTCTGCACTACCTCCGCCGCCGCTGCCGTCGTCGTCGTCGTCCCGCCTGACCCTTGCGCTTCGACGGCTTCGTCGGGATCGGCCGGTGCTCGGGTGACGGCGTCTACGAGCCGGTCGAGCACATCCTCGTCCACAGCGGCGAGCGACGCGTCTGCGGTCCCTCCTTTGTTGTTGTCCACCGTCTGCTCGACGATGCGGCCGAGGGCTCGACAGGACTCTTGCAGTTCGCCGACGTCCATGGATACGATCATGTAGTTGTACCACATCCGCCAATTCTCATAGCTGTACCGAAGACCCTGTTTGAGCGCGCGGAACGCGAGCATCTTGTTCTCGAATGGTACGCCTTTGCTCGACGCGTCGATCTGAACATCGTTCTCCTCGGATACATCATTTCGTTGTACCTAAAATTATAATGATAACATTTTCTTTTTTTTGAGTTCGTGCGCATGAGAGTAAGGTTTCAGATGAACACCATACCTCCGTTGATGAAGAAGCGTCTTCTCCATTATCATGAGCATCATTCTCCTTGTTCGACTGTCGGCTCTTTGTATCCGATCCCATGCGGAGATACATACTCGCGAGGTTATTCCAGCTCTCGCCGTCCTCTTCATCTATGGACACACAACGGGTGAACGCATCCTTCGCGTCTTCCCACTCTTCGAGCCGCATGCACGCGCATCCGAGGATGAACCACGAGCGTGTCAGCAGGGGATTGATCTTCACAGCCCTCTTCAGACAGTCGACGGCTTCTCGATACCTCCCTCGTGCAAAATGATACCCTCCCAACGACCGCATCGCACGTCCGGAGGTCCCCTTTGAGAGCTCCCATGCGTGGGTGTAGTGGTCCGCCGCGTTCGCAGGATCGAAGTCGCCCAAGAGGCACCATAACTTGGCTTCCCTAGTGATGTCCTCCATCTTCTTCCGGGGTTCCGATGTCGCTTTGCCATGTGAGATCACGGCGTCTGCCTCCTGCTTCCTGCCTTCCAAGAGGTCTCGCACGATGCTGATCCCCTTCTCTGGTCTTTCCAAAGCGCCATAGCATTTCACCACCTCCTCCCACATCTCCAGCCGCTCGAAGATCTCGAGCGCGGATTTGACGACACCAAGGCTGAGGTACCTCTGTGCGAGCTCTTTCTCCATTTCCCACCTGCTCGGGAGCGCAAATTCATGGAAGTAAAGAAGCCTCTCCGCCGTCGAAGAATCGGCGGTCGGCATCTGGTCTATTAATGCCTGAAGCTGGAGCGTCGATCGTTCCACCGTGCGCGTACGTGACGATTCCAAACGCGAACGCAGCAACAAGGCCATCGTGTGGACGGTCCAGTTTCTCGGGTGAGAAATCACTCGGGACACGTAAGGTGCCATTTGCTCAGCGGTGAGACCGTGTGAGGGGGAGGTGTTTCGTACATTGAGGCAGAGGGATAGAAGGATGCATTGGTCGAGCGGGTGAAGGGCTGGCTGAGCAGAAGGGTCGATGTGATGCAGGCGCGAATTTGGCCCTGCGGGATGCGAAGAAGTATATTGGGTTTGCTCCAATAGTGTGTCATCGTTCAGTGCCAACGTCTCTGGAACATTCGTGTTCTTCTGTTCGATAGCGGGGTTAGGATCCCTGTCTTCGGGTTGCTCCTCGTGCGACGGGGGCGCTGCTCCACCATCCGTGGACCCCAACCGACTTTCGGCAAGCAAAACGAGCTGACTTAGCTCGGTAACTTGAAATTTCGTGCGACGGCCAAGCGCGCCTGTCAATTCATATTCCAGCCCGGTTGATCTTGAAGCCTTGACAAAATATTCTGCAGCTGTCTTGTCCCTTGAAAGGAGGTGATCCAACAGTCCCAGCTCCAGATACATCCTCCCTGCGAGATCGGGTTCTCGCGCCACAGTGGAAATCAACGGTTGCAGCAAAGTGTGGTAGTCTTCCGACACAGCAACCGGTTCGTCGAGTGTTTGCTGATGCACCGTTTCCACGCGCAGACGCCACCAAGATATCGACGCGATGTGTTTGTATGGGAGATCCAAGAGAAGTTGGGAAAGTCTCAGGAAAACAGGCACTTTCGCAAGGTGGTAGACGGGCTCGCCCCCAGTGGCCAATTCGGATATAGCTTTCGCGTTGATGTCTTCTTCCTTCCATGACTTGAGTGATTCGGAACCACCCGTTACCACTTCGATGGGGGTTATATCCAGCTCAGGACCCGTCCAGTTCGCCTGTACGAAAGCATGCAAACAAGCCACCGCGACGACCAAACGCGTCAATTCTTCTTCGATTTGGTCTTCCCCAGGTGGTATCGACATATCCAAGAGTTCGTTAAAGGGCCGATCTACATCGTCGGATGACGCTCGAAACACAGTGCGCACCGTGTCAGATGTGAGGACATCACGAAATCGACCTTCCAGTGCCATTTTTGAAAGATCGACAGCAGCGCTTGTTGATTCGGGGATCTGGGCATCCCATTGACCCCTCAATAGCGCCTTCTCCACCTGTTCGAGGACTCGTTCGGCCATTCTTGCGTGTGTTTGTGGTACTTTAGAAACAGAGAAACGGTCGTATAACAGTCATTACGATTTCAGAAAAAGATTTCGCGTCAGTCAGCAAAAGAACACGTGGGAAGGCCAATCTTATCAATCATTTCCATAAAAAGGAATACCTCATTAACAGATCAAATAACGCGTTTCTCAATGGACTCTGTCAGATCTCTCCACCACGTCCACTTGTTTCCTGGCACTTTTGTCGTTGGGGTTGCCCTTATTCTTCCCTGTATAAGATGAGAGCGCAGAACGTAAGCACTCTCGGTCTCATCCGAGGAAAAAGGCTTAGATGAAGTGTCCGAGTCGTGTCAAAGTCGTGTGGCGTCCTACTGTGGAAAGTCGGAGTTGACGTTCGAGTCGCGTGTAGGTGAAGGGGCGAGAGGACGCGGAATTCCGGACCCGCACAGGACTTTGTATTCCCTCTCATGTCTTTTACCTGTGCCCCTTGGATCTGACAAAAAGAAACGTCCAAATTTTGTGGTACGACCTAGTAAAATCCATCGTGAAATGATGATCGTCGAATTCGGTGGCTGATTAGAAACAGGAAACTTGTATCTCATAGTGGCAGCCCAAAGGAGATAGAGCGCAAGAAGGGCCTAAGTACAACCAGTACAACCCGTACTGAACACTGTCACCCCACCCAAAAAAACGCTGGAGTATCCGAGTGCCGTGTTCCAGTCGTTGACAGAGGCAATGCTTCCAAACTCGGTCAAGGAGTCAATAATCGGAAAAAGAGATACCCAATTATCCCAATCAGTAACATGTTCTTCAAGACCCAAGCAACGTGTAGTTCTGTGGTGTGGACAAAACTTCATTAAATGGGGTTTTTAAAATCATTGCGGCCCCCGTTGCAGAGCTCTCGACCCACAGCTTTCGAGCAGCTGAACGGTGATTTGATATCTACCTTTCCGCATGACTCAAGCTTCAGATAGACTTCCTACAAAGGATGGACTTTGATTTTACACCAATCGGCGTTCTGGACTCGACATAAAAACATCGGATCTTACAAACTCAAATTCGTCGACCACGTAAATGGCGCGAGCTGGGACGGTTTTGCCATAGGTAGATAGATGTGTGTTCTCTCTGTGTACTACGGTGTCTGTTCCCCCCTTTTGTTCTGGAACGGTGAAATGGAACGGTAAAATCAAATGGAATGGCAGATTGTGTTTCTCTGCGCTCCCCTGCAAGTCATAAAGTCAATGACGCGGTTTGTAATTAAGGGGGAACGTCCACACTGTGTTAAATCCCTGCAATAGGGTGTTCATGAATGTTTGAGCCACTCAGTGGACGTCGTCAGCGAGATTAGACCCCGGATAAGGCTACCCATACAGGGATTTCAAGGTTTGGGCAAAACATATATCCCTTGCTCTACAATGCCTGTTTTCTCCCGATTTCTATTGTCTTAAGATGTCTAGAAGTTATCTGTATACATCTGGTAGGTGCGACACGAGACCGTGGAGGAGGTCTTGAGATATGCATCGGTGGTTGATCGGTGGTCTAAAAGAATCCGATAGGAACCAGTCTGAACTAGTGGAAACCTTAAGATTGTGTCACCGACAGTTAGGTGCCAATAACACCCTTGAAAACATTGTCAAATGCCTTCCTTTTCGGTGTAAACCAGGAGCATGAACTTCTCCAGTGGTACCGAAGTTTCTGTCCTAAATATCCGTGTATTATAACTTACCGTGACGGTCAGGACATACTCCTAGTCCTAGTTGAGGATTAGTAGACCCTTTCGTTACGATTGCGACATCGGTTATGTTATGTATGGGTGCAAGTAGTACGTATCCACTTTGGTCGCCAGTATGTACATAAGCAAGCGGACAGTGCGGAGTGGCGACGTTATCTCAGTCCAATAAAGTCCAATACTTAAGTCTGTACGCCCAACAGTGACTCGTGTCGGCCGCGTCATGTTCACCTGATCAGAGATGATCTTTTATTTTTGTTCATCTCAGCTGTCACTCTGGTTGACTGAATCTGACTGTCTAAAACGACAGGGAGTTTGAGCGGCGAGACAAATTTAAGAGCAGAGTATCCAGGGCGCCTCAGTCTTTCCAAATCCATACCCTCGCATCGCGCGTTGAATTTGGTGTGCGCTGTGGAGGTACTTGAAAGTATATCAGGAAAATTCAAAGAAGAGTCCCAAAGTCGGTGTTAAAGAATTTGATAGCTCCGAGTCTTGGGCAATGGGTTGCAGGAAACATAGATCGCGAAGATCAATTAAAAAAGGGTGTAAGAAGGGCTCAAGGGGGGCCTCAAACCTGTGCCTCCAGACTGAGTTCTAGCAACGTCTCCAGGAGCATTCTTCCCGATGGTGTCCAACTCCAAGTGACGTTTTACAAAAATAAAAAGATACACACCGATAATCATGTCTACATAACATCAAGATAAGATACACATCCGTTTTTCCGCGACAAAAAGAATTTCAGAATTTATCTGCGATTTATTTTGGCATTTTTCTTTTTTACTCTGGCGCTTCTTCGCCGACATGTCCGGATCGTGCCGAGCCTCCGGAGTGTGTGACACTTTCCAAATTAAGCAAGTATTTTGGATCGCCGGAGGCGCCTGTTCATCCTGACACACCGTCACGTTCAACACCGTCATTGTCCAATGGATGGTCGAAAATCACAAGTCCACACTCCCTAACAATCCTCCTCCCTTCTAAGCAATAGGCGCCCATCCACCAAACTACGTAGATGACACAACCCCGTCTGAGCACAGTATACGACTACGCGAACCTCAGACTCCATCCCGATGGGACTCGCGTGTACCAGAAGGCAGACAATGCGAGACCGCACCTCGTCAGAATTACCACCCAGGGCCCGCGTGACAGCTGGATCGCGAGAGATGCGAGTGGGTCGGGGAAGGTTTCGCAGTTTCGAAAAGGAAAATCAAGGCAGAAAGACGCGTCTGAAGAACCGGGTGAGGAGATAGATCTTGATGGTGATGAAGGAGCCGAAGGAAAGCGTGGTGAACGTAGGAAGGAGGAGGGGGAGCAGAATTCTGATGAGGACGGTGGAGACGACCCTGAAGATTCAGATTACGGAGGACCGAGCGGAAAGCGGAAACTTTCGCAACGCGACAAACGGAAACTGAAACGACAGAAGTTCGCAGCAAACTTTGATTATCTCTCAGAACCCCAACCTTTCCCTGTTCACGGTTCCCAACACTCAACCGAGGCAGATAACTCGCAGACAATCGAACAGGAACTTCCCCAACCATCAACGGTACGTGTTTGGATAACGTGAATTCTTAAATTATCTTTCACTGAAACGAAAGTTTTGCTGTAGGACCTTCTGAAATCGATACACCGGTTTGCTGCCGAGTTCTACACGGAAAGGGGGCAGCTCCTTAATATTTCTCGTGAATATCGCAAAGAACGAAAACTTCGTAGGCTTCAGAAGCTGGGTAAGCTAGGAAAGCAACGTCGGCGGAGCAAAGCACGTCGTTCTGGCTCCTCTGCTGGATCGGGTACGCGTGATGTTTCTGAAGACGATGAAGAGGAAGCATCTTCAAAAGAGGCATCAGGAGAAGAGGATGAAGGAGATGCAGAGGACGAGGACGAAGAGGGAGACGACGAAGAGGAAGAGGAAGAGGATGAAGCGGAAGAGGAAGAGGACGACGGAGAAAGTGACTCTCAAGAGGACGAAGATGACACAGCCAAGAAGAAAACTCCTCGAAAAGACATCAAAGGGAAAGGGAAACCAAAACCCAAAACAAAACGCAAGAAAAATCCTCGTTCCAAGAAATTGTATCGGGACATGTACAAAATGTTTGACGGCTCCGCCATTCTGGCGATAGGTCAGTGAAAACGTTTTTCATCGTGTCGTTTCTTTTTCTTTTTGACACACACACCACCTATCGTGTTATTAGGAATGTTAGTACAAGAGATGATAGTGGATATGGTCGACACCCAGATGCCTGTGGGATGGAAAGAGGAAATGGATCAGACTTATGGCAGCCGCATCGACGATGTTGAAGACCAGTTAGATGTCGGAGCTGTGATAGGCGGTGAAAACGAAAGAAAGGGTCGACATTCTAAACGGAACAAGGACAAAAAGAGGGAGGAGCAGGAGGAAGACCAGGACGGGGACGAGGAAGGCGAAAAGGAACTGCAGGAGAACAAAGAACAAGAAGATGGAGACGACGAAGACGAGGACCATGGTATTGCTGTAGCAAGCAAAGTTGGATCACCTCCCCTCACGCAAAACGACGACGGTTCAGATCTCGAAATGAACGAAGTAGTATCAGGCCTTGAAACCCACGGTATGTATTGGAGATTCAAATTCAGAAAAATCCTCATACTGAGCACATGGATGATCTAGATGAGGAAGAATCGGACGACGATAGCGATTGACAGGTGTTGTATTGGACTACACGCAACCCCAATTTACCTCGTTACATCACCTCGAAAGGACACCAAATCTCAAGACAAAAATAGGAGACCGCCACAACCCGCGGTGTAGTTGCACCCTCCACACATATGGGCGGTTCCGGACCTTCTTGACGTTGTATACATATCCTTAAGAGAACTCACAGAGACGAGGTATGTCCGCCGTGTGTCTAAAACCTTATTGAAAAAAGCTGATATATCACGTCCAAGTGTCAGACGTCCCCTGGATTTTGGTGGAGCAGATTGAATACATCAACGTAAAAATTGGAGTCGCCACCCGACGATATGGGGCTCAAATCGATGCCGGAAGTCTTCCAACTGTTCTGGGGTGAAGTGGGGGACACCATCGAAGATTTCTGTTTTGAAGTAACGCAACCAAGGGGTACCCATAGCTTGTAAAGATGATTATAATTTTGGATGTACATATAACAGGGAATTATGATGATGTTGAGGAGGATGCTTTGGCTTGTCGCTGCTCTGAAAGCATTTTGAGTGTTTCCGAGGTGGTGGGCGTTGAAGGGTCAAAATCTGGTGGCAGGGTGCCGTCATCCCAGCTTCGCATGATGTTTGCGCCTACGATACCCATACGGTGGGCAGGGAAGATTTTAAGGCGTTCCAGTCGGCGTTCCCGTAGCTTATTCTTGGGTAACATGCCTGATACCGCATGTCGGATGATCTGTGGTTTACGAAAGCGAACGGGGATTGGATTGGGAATTCAGGATTCGACATAGACTCTGGGATGAAATGGAATGGAAGAGCCCACACACCTCATCAGGATTCTTATCCATCATGCGCTCGTACGGAGTCTCCTTCAAACCACCAGGGTACATTGAATGCTTTCGATAGACGAGTTGTTCAGACTTTCTGCCTGTCACTTTGATCTTTTTCGAGTTTGTGACGATGACATAGTCTCCGCAGTCGACTTTTCGCGAAAAGATTTAGCGAGTTGAGGTGTTCATGGAGAAATAAAACACACCACTGGGGTCATATATGGGTTTGTGCTTGCCCATTAACACCAACGCGATTCTTTCGGCGAGTTTACCCAAAATGCGGTCACTGGCGTCGACATGGTGCCATACTCGCGCGTATGCAAGAGCAGTCTAAGGAAGCACATCAGTTTTATAGCATACACCCTTCTAAGAACACTCACATTGCCAACAGCTTGGGACATGGCTTGCAGACGATGTTGGTCGTTGGTGCCAACAGTAATTTCCGTTCACGCCGACACATTTTTTTCCCACGAAAATCTAACTCCAGCTGCCGCCTAAACAGGGTCGGTTGACAAGTTGTTCTTCAACAACATTGGTCTTTTTTTTTTTGTTTTTGTTTTCTGTGTTTTCTACACCACTTTCTTGGTCCTGAAAGCAAAGCTAAATCGAAGTTCTGATCCTGAACCATCCCAAGCTCGGGCGCCGCCCGAGATCTCCTCTATATTTTCCAACTTTTGGTTCTTGTTGGTGTCGGTTTGGTGTCGGTGATTATTTGAACCCCATCTCGATTTTTGTCAATGGTTTTTCAAGGTTTGTTCTCACATTTTCAATACGTTACCCATTCACTATCTCATCTCATATTCTTTTCATAATTCTCGGCTCCTAGATTGGGCAGAATATCTCTCATGGTCTTCCACCTGCTCGTCCACGCTCAACTTGTTCTGATATTGGCAATTGGTTGGCGTTCTCGGAACTTCCTTGAACCCATCCAAAGTTTCTCTCCTTATCCTCAAGGTTTCAACTGCAGCTGACTGGTATCAGAAACTGATTACGATAACGCCGCCACCCATTTAACTCGATCCCTGTTGTGAAAAAAAACGAACTGTGAATCCTTTGTTTCTCGCGGTTTCTTCGCCATCAGACTGGGATGAGCTATTTTCGGCTCCTCGAGAACCGCACTGGCAACACGGGTCGTCTGGTTAGACTTTTGCTTTTTCTTCGATGTATGCAGCCACAACTCCGTTGGCGTGTTTTGTTCTTTCTCACCGTCTGTCTAAAGATACCTTGCCCACTTGCCGCGGTTGTAAAAGAGTCCTTTCTTAATGTCCTTGAAGGGCTGCCACCAGTGCCACCGCCCTCGTTCACCATCCCCTCGTTTCGTTGCGTGGCAAAACGCTTTCGCTGACAATGGCTCAAGGTCTCTATTCTAGTTCCCGGAGGAGGTTCCTCGTATGTAAATCTCCACCATCGCCGATTCGCGAATCACAATATGTAACACCGTCAAAGTGGATATTCTGGATGTATTCATTTGTTCTTGAACACACACACACACACCGACACACACACAACGCTCACTCACTTTGTTGGATCAAACTTTGATCATATTCATTCCCAACAAACCTGGGCCTCACGTATACAGACTGGTCTGGACTGGGTCGGCATCTCGTTTGTCAAGATACCTCTTCAGACTTCAAGTTCTTGGTCCCGGGTCCCCAAAATCTACGAGTAACGATCAGGCGCCGATGGTGGCAAGTGACAAACGGCCAAGTGCTCAGACTGTACCTGGGATTTGCCCTTCGTTCGTGCGGACGATGATCGCCTTTTATCGCCTCGTGGGGTTCTTTCTATGGCGATTGGATCAAATGTTCTAACCATGCGTGCGAGTCGGTCTCATAGTGGAGAGGCTCCAAGGACCCAAAGGTTGTGAACCCCATGACGGTACGACGGACCCCAGTCGAAGCTTTTACAAAGGCCGCTGTAGACATGCTTTCATGGCCGTTTCACTGGGGTTGTTGTTGTTGTTGAACTCTGGAACAGCACCGAGAGCTTAGAGGAAGATACATATAGCATCCGATCTCAGCCTGTTTTTGTTGCGTTCAAATCCTTGCAGCAATGACATTTGCCGTAGGAAGGTGGTTTTGGGAAGACTCTATGGCATCTTTCCCAAGGGCTTTTTTAATCATCAAAGGCCGATCAATCTCTTTTGCTCCCCTCCGCCTGGCTCATTAATACCTCAAGCAAAAACTTTTTCCACCGCTGTGGAATCTGGAATTCGGCATCGTTTCTCGTACGATTAATCAGGCGAAGGCTGGCAAAGGCGGCGCCCATGAATCCCCATTAAATGGATACACTCTCAAGCTTTCGGAATAAACCTTTTTGTTTTTCTTACATGGAAGGACAATCTGGATTCTGGAATTCATTATACAGTCGAATCAAGACTTTGAAGATCCCTTTCTCACCCAGAAACAGGCAGTCTTGGCGTTCGGTCCTAGCCTTAACGTTCTGAGGACCAAAAAATGTCTATTCGGCCCTCTTTTCTCCCCCTGTTCTGGGTGCCACCCACGCCTGCAGTGAGAAATGTACGTATGTACTTATATCCTTCATGGTGTCCTGAAATAAGGTTTATCTTGCCGTTCCAGAATCCACCAGTGACGTCCAGCATTCTATGTACCATGTCAGCCGGCATGGCATGGGGGGGGGGGGGTTCACCACTTCGGTTCCTGGGAGATTGACTGGCCACTTGGACTTTGGGGGTGAGAGAAGGACGAAAAAAGAAAGGGTAATCGGTCCTGTAGGCTGTCAATCTCCCTGACGGCTTCGAACACGTTTTTTCACTCGATTTGACCGCATCCCCAACGTCTGGAAAAACATCTAAGTATACTTACGTCGGGCATGAAAGGCTGCTGTAGTAAAAATACACCGACTCGGACTCACACAAGTAGTATCTGATTAAATTCGGCGATCAATGATAGGTTTTTTGTTTTTAATACAAACAAGTTGACGAGGTTCGAAGCGCTGCGTGAGCTCGAGGTTACCATCAGACGAACGTCCGTACTACCTGAGGCGGACAGACAGACAAATCCCGCGCGCCGCTTCGTCCATGATTGAAGTGAGAACGAAATCCCCCGCTGCTCCTCTTCCTGTATAAGTATTTACCCGCGGAGGAATCGACCTGCACTCACGGCGCTTTCCCGAACCCTAAACGGTCTGATCTCTGACTTGCCCGGGGGGTGATAGATATCAATTTTTTTTTTCAGGTTGACTCGTCCAAGTGGACACGCTGTAATATCCCTCAGTCACAGATCGGTTTCATGAGCAGGGTCCTGAGGCTAGGGATCCGAGCTCTGGTCACGTTTGGCTTGATTACAGGTAAAGGACGGGGGTCCACATGCAAGATTCGGTGAAGAGACTCGGTCAGTACTTGAGGTCAGTTATGACGTAGTTCACTGGCAAGATTCAAATGTTCACCGGCAAGACCCACAACCTAACAGGCGGCCTCCAGGATGACAAATTATTTAATTCATCGTCGGCGATACCAACTCAGCTGACCGAACGAGGGGATTCAAACATTCATATTCAAGACTCTACTTACGGTGTTCATGTCAGATTTCCAACAGGCAGGGCCTCACGCGGCGAAGATATGATTTTCAAAACCATCATGCCCAGCCCAGGCCGTGGATCATTATGTGATGGCATTGATCAAACAAACTTACGGCCAATCTTTGGAAAAATCCGAGTCGTTCTGGGGTCCATCTAATCTACATACTTATGAGAGCTCAGAGGGATTCGAAATCGACGACCTGGGTCCACTGGCATATGTACGGGCCGTCATGACTGAAAATGAGCGATTTCAACCTGAATGTGATTTTTCGCCACCGGGTTAAGTTCTCTTCATCCATTCTCGGGCTCGGACTTTTGTTGGAGATGTTTGACGAGTGAAGCTTGTTATGTCGATTGTGGGTCTGGAATTCGGAACCCACTATATAGACCCTCACCCCAGGGTCCTGCCCTGTCCTGCCAACAGATCCTCTGGCCAAAGTTCGAGAGTATATAGACACATATGGAAACTACAAGAACCTCGCGAATGTATTGTGTATTTCGTACATAATAAACTACTATGAAGGGCGCCAAATGAATGTCATAATCTTGATTCGTCCATGATATTAAGTGATGATAGATGGTCTATCACAAGTCTATCAATCAATTTCAA
The DNA here is from genome assembly GCA_019904355.1 of Psilocybe tampanensis. Taxonomy (NCBI): domain Eukaryota; kingdom Fungi; phylum Basidiomycota; class Agaricomycetes; order Agaricales; family Agrocybaceae; genus Psilocybe; species Psilocybe tampanensis. Next base: position 27,785 of record JAHXRV010003523.1, read on the forward strand.
TAGATACTACCTTTGTCCAGGAGACCCCCCCTTTCTGGAGAGGATTTCGAAAAAATGGTTTACCGTATATCACCGTTGAATATGTAGTAGTAAAGACGAACAGCACTATGTAGCATAAGACTTTGTGTCCTCCTGGAAATAAGCGCCCGGCGCTCCGACCGATGATTGACATGTGCCGAATCAATCTCCGCCTATAATTCGTCGTTCTTAATAGAACTCTGCTTTCGGGAATTTAAATATGAGAGAAATGAAAGAAAGGGGAAAGGGGAAGGGAGGGGGGCGGGCATTTAATCTGGACACCGCCTAAGACCATCAATGGGCCGCACCATGTGCTTTTCATTTTCCACAACTCGGGATTGAACCTGACGGCGGTTGTAAACGTGGGTTACATATCATACATATGTATGAACCGAAACGCCGATTGTGTGTACATATGTAGTGTACCGTGTGTTGTGTGTGGCCCTAACATAATTCGAATTTCAAAGATAGGGCAGGATGTAAGAACACCGTTTCATGTGTCAAACACCAAGCAAGCCTACGTAGGCTCCGCCGAACGAACCTGCAAGATCGTCAGCGACTTGAAGCTGCCCCTACCTACTTAGTTCCATTCCATACGATTTTTTTTTGCTTGTGACTCATTCAAGTTCGAGATGATCATGATGTTCGCCATCTCAGGCTTCAGCGCCAAAAGAGGCGTAAATTATTTAATTGAAGTCAGGGCCAGGGACCGAGAAATACCGACAATCTTCCTGTGATGTGATTGATGTTGATGGGGGAACGCTTGAAATCTGAATGGACGTTGCGAGATCAGTGGCTGCTGTTGCGTTGAGAGGTCGCTCGGGGATTTAATTAATTTTAAAATTTTAAAATAAATGTTTATCTTACAGGAAGTATTAATTAATTAATTAAATTAATGATTTGATTTGATGGTACAAGAAATTAATATTACTGTACTACTACGACCAAGTCTTCGGAGATGAAAATTTGTGACCTATTTTGGCCCTCTCTTCGTCTCTTCGAGACCGAAATTTTTGTGTGACTGAAGACATTTTTGACCACTTTTTGCCCTAAAATTGCCCCGCAGGGCCAAAATTTTTTCAACTTTTCGAAAACCTTGCCTTCAAAGGAGAGTGTGACTGTGACATTTTGTCAAATCTCTTCGCTTCATCGGACCTCGTGACGCGTGACAAGAAGACTTGGTCGTAGTAGTACAGTAATATTTTGTTACATGGTAAAGTTACATCTCTAAAAGCAGGTGAACGAGCAAAGGTAGACAAGCCAGCGCACTCGCCCAGTCAAAAAAAAAAAAAGAGAAAAAAAAAAGAAAAAGAAAGAAGCGCACACACCCTACCGCACCTCAACCGGCGGCACCCACTCCGGCACACCCTTCCCCCACTCAAACCTCTCCGCCAAAAACAGCTCTCTCGCCGTCTGCGGCACAAGCTCCATATAATTCTCAGGTAACAGCCCATCATACGGCGTCGCCCCAGGTTGGTAAGGGAACTGGGCGGCTAGGACCGATAGATCCAGAGGGCCGTTTGTTTTCATGCTCGAACTCGATTGGGAGGAAGAGGACATGGCGATGGAGGGTGTGGATGTGACTTGGGGTTGGGGTGCGTTGAGGGACATTGGGTCTTGTTGTTGTTGTTGTTGTTGTTGGCCAAAGGGAGAGGGGGCCGCACCGCCGCCGCCGAATACTGAGGTGGTTGGAGCGCCAGCTCCGAATACGGAGGTTGTGTTACTCCCTCCTCCGAATACAGAGGGAGTTGCTGCACCACCTCCTCCGAATACAGAAGGAGCTGCTGTACCTCCTCCGAATACCGAGGTGGATGGAGCACCTCCACCGAATACATTAGTAGTTGGGTTCGCATTACCAAACACCGACGTCGGCTGTTGTTGTTGCTGAGGCTGCTGCTGCTGCTGTTGCCCAAATGCAGACGGGGCTCCAAAGACAGAAGTTTGGTTGGCGTTAGCATTAGGTGCAGGCTGTCCAAAGGAAGGTTGGCCAAAGACAGACGTAGTACTGTTATTATTTGCCAAAAGACCAAACGCAGAGGGCTGGTTGCCTGCAAAAGCCGAAAACGCGCCACCACCGCCTCCGGTTGTTGAAGTTGCAGTATTAGAAGAAGGCGTAGAAGCTGCAGCACCGAACGCCGATGGCCCTGAACCACTGAAGGCACTGAAGGCGCCAGAGGCAGGTTTGATCAGGGGATTATTCGGTGCAGGCTGGCCGAAGGAAGGTTGGCCGAACACAGATGCGGGTTGAGAGGTTTGGCCAAACGCCGGAGTCGTCGTGGGTTGTGAGGGTTGGCCAAAGACAGACGTCGAGGTTGTTGTCTGCGCGGGTTGGCCGAAAGCAGATACAGCAGGTGCGGCCGTGGGTGCTTGTCCGAAGGATGGTTGGCCAAATGCTGGCTGTCCAAAAGCGGGTGTGCCAAAGACGGACGTGGTGGGAGCGGTGTTGAGGGTTCCGAATGCTGATGTGGTGGGTTGGGTTCCGAAAGCGGAGGATGTGGAGGGGAAGGCTGAGGAAGTCGTTGTCCCGAATGCGGATGTTGTGTTTGTGTTGGCTGGTTCTACGTATGGGACGATGGCGCTCTGTTTTCGGGACTTTTCAAATGCTTCTGTGGAGTTGGCTCGCACATTCTATGTTGCAGTAACAATTTTATCAATACCAGTTAAGTTGAGACCGAAAGACAAAAGACGAACAGCAAATGTTTGGTCTGCAGTGGATATTTGTTTCGCTTCATAAGTCAGCTATTAATGAAAAGTGTAAACGCATGCAAAATTTCTGAAACGAAGATAAAAATTCACGGACATATTCGTTCAAATTTCCAGCTTTTATAGCGAGATAGGCCTTGACGCGTAGCTCTTCGGCTGATTCGTCTAGGCCTGTAATCAGGCATATTTCTTGTTTTCCTGGACCGTAGGAGGAAAGTGGCCACATGGGTTTTTCCTTTCCTTGGGTCATATCATTCGCCATAGTCTGAGCACTGATCACAAGTTTAACGCAAGATATTATGAGCACGCCAGGAGCACTGAGAGAGAGGATGAAATAGCACGGACTCATATGGAAGACTGGTCTCCGAGCTCGTTTTTGTGCTTGATCCACCGGTACCTTGCCTTAACCATGTATTACCTGATCTATCTATGAGTCTTCCTTAAGATAAGACGACGAAGAAGGAAGAACGGACCAGTACTCCCAAAAGTTGGCTGCTGTCCACCCGCGGGGTGTTCATTTCGACACGAACTACCGAATTTACACGTTCCACGAAGAAAGTACTGACAGACAACCTAGTTCTGTTATTTGAGTATCCAGATAACGATTTTTGTGCAGACAGTTATCGAGGACTCACCATGAGATCAGGTCAAGAGCGAAAGAGCCTGCAGGTTGAACTGGATAATGTATTGCTTACGTGATCATTGGTCTGGGATCCATTCGCGTAATGGCCGCTGGACTGATGTCCACAACGCCCATGACTCTTTCCTCCTCTTTTTCTCCTTAAACCACAAAAACGACCACCGGTGTCCACAATGAAGGCTGAAGAACAAGCAACGACGACGGCGACACCGACCCCCTCTGCACCGCAGACCCCAGTGCAGAGTTACACGACCCAATGGCCAACCACATGTCCGTGCTTCTTCCATGGTTTCTTTCTTCTTTATTTCTTTGTCAAATAACCTTTTTTTCTTTTCTTTGTAGCTATGGCTATCGATCCGTCGCTCCAACAAACGACGCAGCATCCTACGTAAACACCCTTGTTCTTCCATCTTTTGAACAGAGACAGGTCTTTGTTAAAATCATTGCTTTTTGCTGATATTATACAGGGCTTCGCCTTATTATCAACCATATACTTCGCATTATCCTCAGGCCGCGTACGCTACACATTATCAGCCTTACGCACCCCCACAGCCTGCAGCTACAGCACAGCAGCAGCAGCAATCACAACAACAAGCGCAACAGCAGGCCACTCAGACTCCAGTAAGGCCTGTCGGGACGACACAATACCAGACGAGCACGTACAGCTTAAACACCGCAGCTGCTCCTAGTACAGCAGCAGCGGCTAATACATCAAGTGGCGGGATGGATACCTCAGACGTCGCTACATTGAACGATGCTCTGGGAAGTGCAGGTGTCGATCTGAGGGTGCGTCTAAGTCTCCATTTTCACGATCCACATTTCCTCAAAAACACAAAACCAAAAAAATCCTTTGTTTAACAACACCACAGGCCGAAGAAGAAACCCTCCAACGCTCTCACGACAGCCACCAAACCTACCGCGCCTACGAAGACCGAACACGCAAACAACCTCCCAAACCCGCTTTCGACACGCGCATCCTCGGCACGACGATGCGCAGCGTGGGCACCCAACACAAAATAACACGCATCCCCGAAGAATCCGTCAACTACCTCGCCCTCGCCCTCCGCGCCCGCCTCCAAGACCTCATCACCGCCATGATCGCCGCCTCGCACCATCGCACCGATACCCAGTTCGACAGGCCCGCGTCGTTGTACGAGGATGACTCGCCGATGTGGAGTATCGTCGTGAGGAGCGATGTGGCGAAGCAGCTGGCGGCGCTGGAGAAGATCGAGAGGGAGGAAGAGATGAAAGCGCGGAAGGAGCGGAAAGAGCGCGCCGAGCTCACCGCTGCACATGCTGCTGCACTCGCCGCACAGGCAAACGGGATGGCAGGCGGTGCTGGTGGGGCAGGCGGGACGGGAGGGCAAGCATCAGAGACGACAGACGACCTAGCCGAGGGCAACGTGAAGAAAAAGAGGAAAAAGGACGGTCCGGGTGTCACTGCGCGGAATATGTCAGAGGACGTGAGGAAGAAGATGTCGAACGCGGTCGCGACGCAGGCGGCTGGGCTAGGGGGCAAATACTCGTGGATGACGACGGCCAACGCGACTCCAGCGCCTAAACCCAAACCTGCTGTCGCCTCGGCTGCGTCGATCACAGCCGGTGCTGCTGCTGCTTCCGCTTCCTCTCCCGTGACCGCGGGGTCTAGCGGGGTGGGGGCACCTGCGACAACAACGACACCTGCGACTGGAAGTACTTCAAGCTCATGGGCAAGGCCTTATGTGTCTTCCACGAAAGCGGCAACGACCACAACGAAAGACACGGCGGCTGAAGACGATAATAGGACAGTGGTCAATATGAGAGATGCGATGTTTGTCGTCGAGAAGGAAAGAGGTCATGGTGGTGGTAGAGGAGCAGCCCGTGGCTGGGTTTAGATTCACTTCGTGCATACTGATTCTCGGAATTTCTACCTCGGGTTGTATGTAGAGTTGTAGAGGGCTACATGTATATCTAATTTGTTCTTTGACAAACAAATCCCTTCGGCGCTTATTGCTTGTATCTTTTTCTTACATAAATTCGCAATGGAACGCGAACATGCAATAGTAAGATGAAAAATTCGAATTATGTACAGGATAAAAAGTAAACTAAAATACGGCAGGTGTAGTAATAACATAATAAGTATACGGGTGTCGGGGACGTACTGTACTATCCAATGTACTCTATGTTACAAAAAGGCATTTGTCGAGTTATCTGTCCTGGAAGGTGTGTGATGCATGGGCATGGATGTGAATATCGTCGAACAGGAAATCCAAAAAAAGAGAAACCATAGATGAGCAGTGCGTAATGAGTCGGACGGAAAGGTTCAAGACTTGCGACAACAACAACAAGTCCGATCACTTCTGCCTCGTCGCCACAAACGTATCAATCATATCCATCATATTCCCCAACCCCCCTTCTTCGCTGACATCAGGCAGCCACTCCCCGTTATTCACACACAGGATCTTCATCTTTTCGTCATACTCCAGATCCGGGAGCAGCTTGGGTGTGATCAAGAAGTACTGCGCGCTATCGTTCTGGCAGGTGACGTTGACCATCGAGTTGTGCACCGCTCGTTCCGCACGTTGGTCCATGCCCTGGATTTTTTTTGCATTATTATTTTTTTTTGGAAAGGGGGGATGAGAATTGACGTACCTGATTGATCTCATCGACCAGGGAGAAAGGCGCACGAGCTTCTTCCGTCAAGCTCAGAAGATACAAAATGGTTGTGAGAGATCGCTCCTAAAGGTTCCAAACAAAAATATCAGCAACGATTCAGGCGAAGACAGGGGTGGTGGAAGGTGAATAGAAATTGGCGAAGAAAAATTCGATAAATATCAAAGTGTAGACGTACTCCACCAGATTGTCGATGCGCCGTCAGGAGCTGTAATCTCTCACTGACACGGAACTTGACGAGGATATCGACGGCCCACTTCTCGTAGTCCTCGTCCTCGCTGATCCTGATCTCTCCAGCACATCCAATACCTATCAAAACGAACAAACAGAGATTTTAGTATGATAAACGAACAAAAACAAAAGTGGGAACGTACGATCGAATGCAGCAGAGAACTTGGCGCCGATTCTGTTGATCAGACTTTGCAGCGCAGGCTGCCAGTTATCCTATCATACAGGTAAAAGAAAATCAGCACCCTCATACCAATGACAATAATCCCAGCGACGAAAATTACCCTGGCAGCTTTGATAGACTTGGCAAGTCTGGCTTCTTTCTGCTTCTTTTCCTCGACAGTTCTCTCCAACACCTCGATCTAAAGCACAAAAGAAAGACCGAAAAAATGAGCAACTTGGGCCTGAAAAAAAAAAAAAAAAAAAAAAATGACACCCAAAACTTACATCTCTCTTCCTCTTCTCATACTGCTCAACGATACCCGCATTCGTATTCAAGTTCATCTCCAACGTCGCCTTCTGTGTCTCCAGGTCCGCCTTCAGCTCATCCACCGTCCTGGTGTCCACCCCCGCATCGTTCGGTGGTGGGGGTCGCCCTTCCTTCTTGGCTTTCTTAGTCGCTTCATCCAGCGCTATACGTGCCTCTTCCATTTTCTCGTAGTCCGCTTTGACTTCGTCTGTCGATGCGTCGAGGATCTCACGACTCTGCTCCAGGATGGCTTTGGAGTGTGCCTTGACCTGTTTGAACTCTTTGTCCACTGAGAAGAAAGAAGAAGAAAAGCCATTAGCACAAAGTCCGGTTTTTCCACCGAAAGAAGTAAGAAAATCCATACCCTCGTGGAATAGCACCAGTGTCTCATTATATTTCTTGTCTTTACGATTGCAGAGTTCTTCTAGGGCAGCTTTGTTGGCAAGAACCTGCAAATACCTCAGCCCGGCCTGTGTGCATTTTTGTTGCTCAAAGATGATGGCATGCACGAGATCCTACGACGCATACCCGTCAATTCTTATCCCTCAAGACAAGATGGAAAGGGAAGGGGAAAAAGTACCGTGTACTCCTTTGCGTATTTCGCCCGCTTGGCAGCGTTAACCTTGAGCGTAGCCTTCAACTCCTTCCTTTTTTCATCCACAGGAGGTGCATTCTTCAGCTTGGTCAAAGCAGTGGATTTTGCCTCTGACGATGGAAAAAAGGGTGTCAGAAAGCATAATCAAGAAGAACCAGACAGATCCAAAACGCACTATATTTCGCCTTGGCACTCTGCAAGCGCTTCGACTCTTCCGTAAGCATATCCTTCTTCCTCTTGACCTCTGCCTACAGTAGTCCAAGCCATACATGTTTAGTCAGGTAGAACAACAAAAAATGATCATAACAAAACATACCATTCGCTTTTTGAATGCATTATCCTTGACAATGATGGCATCTATCTCCTCATTAATCTTCCGTTTCTCTGAGTCGTAGAGCGCCAGGTCCGTTTCGCATGTCCGAATCGACTCCTGTATCACCCTCTGCGCGTCCAGATCAACTGAAGGAGGTTACGTAAGCTAACCTTCAGCAATGAGACTATGTTGTAGAAAGAAAAAGCTTACTCGTTGGGGCAGTCAGGTTTCGAGCAGGCTTGACATCTCTCGTCACGTTGGACAGAGCCTTAGTTCCATAGCGGGACCGTGAAACCGAATGCGACAACATCCCAGCGTAAAACGTAGCACCTCCCGATCGTCCAACCAAATCGATGACTCTGCCAACGTCGACTTTGCGGCCGTCGTAAGCTATCGCCTGAATATGGCGGTTGAGATGTTTGGTCAAAACTTCGACACACAGTAGTGGGGGATAGTGACTGACCGTTCTGTGCAAGTTCAGGGTCTGCAAGTACCACCTCAACCCCTCTGGGAAATCGACGTAATCCATTGCATAACCGTCGAAACCTTGTTCCGCCAACTAAAATCATTTGAGGTATGTCAGGAAGAAAGCAGGGATCTAATTACAAGACACACCTCTTCCCGCGTCATAGGAGGTTCAGCCAATAAATGAGGCATATTAGGCTTGAACCAAGTTGTGATCTTTCTTCCCTTGCCGAACTTCTCTTCATCGTTGATGTATCTGTTGAGAGTGTCGCAATCCTCTTGACACTGCGCGACAAAAGTCTGAGATGAACTATTAGCGCACGAACTAACGCCAATTATATTACATAAAAATGGGACCGACCTTCAATCCACGAGCGAGCGTCGCTTCGACAGCATTAATGTATTTCTTGTCTTTGACAGTGACTCGCATGAAAGGTGTTTCGAAAACTTCCATCTTGAACAAGTGCCTGTTATCCCGAACCCATTGAATAGCTTGGAATGTGGTGTGATCCCATCTTGACATCGATCCCAATTTCTGATTGTCCGCGTCGTCCAACTTCGCCAGCCTAAAGAGAAAATGATTTATTATTGTATAAGAGAATAGATAAGGAAGCATTCTCACTCTTGACGTGACCTGGCAAGGTTCACATTAGCCATTGCGATCTTGTCGATGATAGCTTTCAACTGAGAATCACAATCGCCTCGTGCTTGAACAACATCCTGACGCTCCAGAGTAATTTGTCTCTGAAAACATACCGATTAACATGGGATATGCAAAATTCTTTGGAAAAGTCACTTACAGCTTCATCCTGCAACTCTTCCTCTGAGGCCAAACCCTCTGGAGGTGGTCTAGCGATATCATCTTTCAATTTCTTGATCTCGACCTCGAGGGATTTGATCTGATTGAGTCGGCGTTTCTCTTCGTCCTTCATAGCAATGAGTTGGTCGATACATTTAGATGATTCTCCTTGCTGAGATTTTAGAGTTTTCAGAAAATGTAAACCAGGAAAAACAGAGCATGACGAACCAGGTCTTCGCTGTCTTTGTTCTTCTGGGTAAGTTGTCGGAATTTCGATTGAGTTGCAGCTTTGAGATTATCCCTTTGCTTGTCGAGGTCTTTGACATTCTGTTCCATTTTTCTAGATGAATTCTATGCGTGAGCCGGATGTTTATATTGAGGCGAAGAACTTACTTCAAGAGCTCATGGGCAGGGGCATTTTTCTCTTTCAGTGCTTGTACACGGGCATGGAGTTTGCGTTGACGTGCTTTCGTTTCCACAAATTTGACACGAGATTCACGATACTCGGCCACTGGAATAAGGACGTTCAAAAGGCCAATCTGGTTTAGAAGCATCAGAATTTAACACTCGAGGATGAAAGACCAGGTTATTGACCGTATGTTCAATCTTCTTTCGATCCTTGTATCGCTGAACCTCACGTTCGATGCCCTCATTACGTTCCTTCATTTGATTCAGGGAGAGCTCTTCGTCTCGAATTTTCTGTATAGGCACAATGAATTAATGTTGATGTATGCGTGGAAAATTCATATCCCGTACCTGCTGAATCTCTCTGATATCTTTTCCCGCGCTAATTAAGGTGTCATGCCAAGACGTAAGGTTTGGATCGCCAGCTGCCCTCTGGGTTTCACGGAGTAATTTTTGAGGAGACATGGCTGCAAATTCCGAGACTCGATCTTGAGGAAGGAACGAGCTACGTTGCGCGTCAAAAGACATACAGATGTCAATAAAGTGGACATTTCTTACCACAAATTGCCAACTTGAACATTCAATTCCGCCATTTTGTACTTGATTTCCGCTCCAGTGGCTGGAGAGCCATTCAAGGTGAACGAGCTTGTTTTCGAGTTCGTTTGCAAGTGTCGTCGGATGACCAAGTTATCTCTGCCCTCTGGGCTCTTGAGTTCGATCTCGATATACCCTTTCTCCGCCCCATGTTTGACAAAGGAACCGATCTCAGTGGCACGTCCCAGGACCTGAAAGTGGGATGAGGGATAGTCCAATATAAGGAATTAAGGGCTTACATCTGGCGGGAAGTTCAATCCCAAAGCAATGGCACAAGCGATACTACTCTTTCCTGTTCCATTGGGGCCGATGATCATGTTGAGATGGGTTCCGGGTTGGAATTCAACAAAGTCATAAGTTACAAAATTCTTCAGCTGAATTCGAACGATAGAGCCCGGGATATATCTAGAGAAAGAAGACGTCAACGACAAGCTTCGAACGAAGAAATGATGGAGACAAACCCATCTGCACCCCGAGGATGTGTTTTCACGTTTTCGCGTTTGACCTGGCTAAAAGAACCGCTGGGTGCCGAGTCGCCCTCTACGTTGGTACGTCTGCGCTTTGAACGAGGACTCTCCTCGACGTCTTCTTCGTCTGCCGGGGTACTCTGGCTCTGTCCCTCTTCATTTTCGTCTTGATCAGGGATTTGCTGTTCCTCTTCATATTCTTCAACCTGTGCTCGTTGTTTTCCCTTTGTCTTCTCTTCTTTGACCTTGACCTTCTCTGTTTTGACTTTTTCTGTTTTGACCTTCTCCGCCTTGACCTTTACAGGTGGTGTTGATTCTTGGGCGGTGGATCGACGCGCCATGTGGATAGCGCGTAGTTTAACGATGATGTTAATGAAAGTCGCGTACTTTGAAATTGTTCGCGTCAGTTCACGGTGTTTAGGGCCGGCAAAGAGGCATCCTGCTTGGCGCACTGTGAACAATGAACTCAGAACTGGACATTTCATTTCAGGCAGGCAAAAACATATTTTCTCAAAGCTCTTTTCTAGTCTCAACGAGGTATGTTTCTCCGTTTTCTATTGAGAGCAAGAAGATCTTATCCTTCAAAAATCAAAGTTAGGCTTCACCAAACCCGATCACTAGACTTGACACATGCCATAACGCCGATAACCACTGGAGCTGCATCATTCAAGGCGCCGTTTTCTCTTTTCTGCAGGAACAACGCTGAGCGCTGAGCGCTGAGACATGACTTCGCACTGTTTCTCGAGGGACGAGGCCCGTGTATTAGATGAGGCTACACTGGTAGATCAACTCAATACTCTGCTTTCCTCGCTGAACATCCCGATTACTTTGATTTGTCCTACAGACCTGACACCCAGCCTTCTAATTGCTATCCTCGAGTCTATGCTGAGCATGCGTATACCGCTGATCGACCGGAGTCAACAGTCAAAGCATGCTAAAGCTTCGAAAGTAAAGAACATGAAGATCTTTCTTGGCTTTCTCGAGATTGATATCCTCAAGACAGACGTCGGTCTCAGCGACGTCGATCCACGAAGACTTGCGGACGGGGAAGAGGAAGAAGTCAGCTTTGTTGCCGAATTACTGTGTTGGATGGGGAGGAGAAAGGGCCTCATACCCAGGTTCCGGAAACTTGACGACGAAGAAACTATCATACCTCGAAGACAACAGAAGTCCAGTCCACCCCATTCCGTCAAGCCTCTTTCTCCAAAATCACAACTAGACTTGGACGCTATATCTGTGTTTCAAACAGGATCCACTGCTACCGGAAGTACCAGGCCTTCTACTCTTTTCTCCCCTTTCGTGAAATATACAGACAAGGAATCGATAACCACCTTCAATACCACGGGAGATCACGAGGAAGAAGATGAATCTTATGATGGATATTCCGACGACCTATCGGACATTCTGGGCGGTCTTCCTCCTTTCACAAAGGCATCACCGCCGCCGCGATGTATACATGAAGTTCCATCTGCCTCACTCCTTTTTTCACGACCGCCCGTGCCACCATCCACAAATCAATCATACCCCCACCCCAAATACGACCAGGCGTCCCATTCGGAGAATACCTTCGTCAACCCCGTGGCATCTACTTCCTCGTATCCAAATGTTCACAGCGAACACGAGCGTTCTTTCGACCGCACCAACACTTCCGTCCGATACACCGGTTTCATCGAACCCGTGGATGAAGAATCTGAAATTGCCTCGTTTGAGCTCAGTCGTTCTCTCTCGTTGAAAGATACCTCATTTTCAAGTAATAAGGTTTGTATTTCTCTTTATTTGGGACCCGTCCTCTGAAGCTTTGCTGATGCTCTGTTGTCAAGTTTCAACAACCGGTCAAAATGGAAACCTTCAAGGAGCAATATGCTCGCACTAGAGAGCTTCTGAACGAACGGGCACGACTTCTAAACCAACTTGCAGAACTTAAACTCTCAAATGGATGACCTTCCCTAAACTTCGACGTTCTTAATGGTTTTCGCGGAGTCAATTCTCACACAGGACATGTATAGGGTGTCTTCCAAGTTCCTTGCGGCAGCAGGCGATTCGGGATACCTGGACGGTTTCTCTCTCTCTTCATCATGAAACGAGAATACCTTCCTATCGAATATCAATCTGTTGTTCCGCTCGCTCAGATTTGGCCCAGGCGGCTTGGACACGGAGCGCAGATCGTTGAATTTTTTGGAGGAGGATCACCATCCGTCAAGAGGAATATCAAAAATGGAGGAAATACAATTAGGCATAAAAGCGTACAATCAAAAGAATCACCATCCATCGTCCATATAAAAGAGGATACCTCGTCAAATCCAACCCAGCCACGTCGCCACACCCCCCGTCACAGCAGTAGCAACTATCCCCGCAGCGCCCCATCCCACAATTCCCCAGGGTTCAGCCAAAATACCAGGCTTGACGCACACCGCTTCGAGGTTACGACCTTCCAGGTCGAGAACGAAAGCACCATAGTACCACCTGAAGTAGTGTGGACGTAGTCCAGGTGGCCCGTTATCCTTCGCACCTGCAGCACTATAATCAAATTGAACATCAACATCACCATCTCCAACACAATGTATCCCATAACCCCAGTTTTCAATGACGGAGAAACGGAAACTCACATAGCTGCATCGTAGAACTGCCGCACCTGCTCGCGATTCGAGGCAGCGAACGCAAGATGGATAAATTCCCCCGCTGGGACGTCTTTTAAATCGTCGCGATTTTCATTTTTCTCGGGGTTTCGTGCGTTCACTTCCGAGATCCAGAAGTCAAGGGCATAGCTTGAGGCCCCGAAACCGAGGACCTTGCCATCGAGAAAGGACATGCGCTGCGCGTATCCCAGTGGCTTGAGAGCGGCGAGGTAGAAGGCTCTTGCTTTATTGATATCGCGTACGGTGATACCGAGATGAGCAATAGGCATTTTGGAGCAACTATGTATATCAAGGGGAGTTCAAGTTGGAGGTGGAAATGGAGGGCGTTCTTGTGGGGGATAGAACAGAAACAAAAATGCTTGTCCGTCTTTATAGTTTTGCTGGACGGACCCTCATTCATAATCAATTGGAGCTCGTCTTCCCTAACGTAAACAAAGGATCCGAGATCTGACTCACGTCCGGAATGAAAGATCCTGAAGCGGTTGTATTGATCCATTCAAAACGCCAAGAATGGCTGATATGCATTTTATCATGCTTTCCAACATCTTGGCCTTTGAAGAGGCACTCGGAGAGAGCCCACAAAAAATCTGACCTTCATGAAATTATTCTGATATTTGTCGAAATTTATGTGGAGGTCCTGGACGAACACGACGTTGTAGCGACGGGCCCAGTGTTAGGCTGGGAACCCAGGCCGAGCTATTTTTGGAACTACTTAATGAAGCACGTCATCACGTGTCCTTATTTAAGGCAGGCTTTTTGGTGTCAAGGGTACTTGAACTCGCTGGCGCCTAAGAGTGGTCTTCAAAGAAGACAACACGACGATTTCTCTTCGATCGTATGCAATTAGCACAGAGGGTTAGTTTGTCTATTCGTTTTAAGCTCCATTACGGACTAATTTATCAGATAATTTACAGTCTTTCCCGTAACAGCGGTGTTCGCAATCCCCACACGCTGGTGTGTGGTGTCGAACACAGAGTAGAATCTCTCGAGGAAAGCGAACCCATTGACGAAATCCATTCCAGAGGCGCCCTCTACACCAATGTCTCCAATGATTAGATATACCGCATCAGTAACACCACCGATGGCAGTGTTCAGCGCACGCGGCCAAATCTGAGCGTCGGGGATCAAGCAGAATGGGGTCTGTATGAGGTGAGGCGTCAGAAAGATAAGCGAAAGAGAGGGAGAAAGCGAAAGCTTTCGCACCCCGCCTATGGTAAATGTCATGTTTGACATCTTTCCGTATTGGCTGAGAGAAAGCATGGGCAGCCCAATTGGCGTATCAGTGAGCGAAGCTCCCGTCATTTCAATGTATTTATTGAACGCATCAGTGGCGATGAGGATAAGTGTTGTGCCTATGATAAATACTTTAAAATCAATACTCGTCAATTTCAAACCAAAGCGACCTCAAAGTTACCTGTATCAACAATCCCAGAGCTTCCGTGAGGAAGAAGAACAGTGTCACCGTAGGTTATTGACTGGTCAATGCCCCAGTAATACCCAGCAGGCAGGGTTTTTGTTACAGGTCTTGATCGTACCATCAGCCAATTTCAACCTATCAGTCGTCAAACACGTACGTGTAGGTAATTAGCTCATGTTTTGAACGATCAGTACCGCCTTTTCATAGTAAATCAGCCAGTTATATGGACGTCGATCCAACATGGAGACTTGGAGACTTACCGAACGTCATTTCCCCATTTCTGATGGGAAAATCCGAATTCGTTGCCTCGAAGTATATCCCGACCTCCTTGGTCGATATTTTTCGTTGTGAATATAAATTATCGACCACGGTGGGGACTTCCCTATCAGGAGATAGGACCTGGGTGCCTAGCAATCACAAGGATTCAGCATGATGAGTTCTACCGTTGATATTCAGAAGCTCAACGCCTAAATTACCAACAGTCAGTCTTGTGGGGCCGATTCTATTGAGAGTGTCTCAGTTAATAGATGGAATAATGGTCGATAACAAAACAAACCCGATTATCCCATCCACGCCTTCGAACCCTTTCGACTAGAATTGATATGAAGTCAGAGAACGGCAAGAAATACGTGAGTGGCATCAGTACTGACAAGAAATGCTGAACCAATTGACTGATCCTCTATGCAAAACGATGGCTTCAAGCACACTCTGTCCGTAAACTGGGCGCCTGGGATCATTGGTCATTTTTGGTGGGGAAGTCGTTGGAATCCTGATGGCGATCTCACCGAAACAGCTACCAGAACCATATTCCAACTCCTAGATGAAATATTTGTAATGAGTTTTATGTGGGTTTGTAGATGAATCGTATAACTCGCCATGAGATCTCCGGCGGATTTAGACGATGTTGACAAGTACCCTTTATTGGCGCCTATCCACGTGTTCGAGCTAGGACCTTTTAGCAAAAAGGACTAAATGGAGATATCAATACACACCTGCCAGTATCAACGACCAGGGAGTCTTCATTAATAGGAAATTCATTAAATGCCCGAAATAACCTTTCAGAAGGACAAAATATCACGTACAATCCTGGGCGGGTTCCCCAATGGAGACCGTGGCTGTATACATGACTGCCTGGTTGTCCACCGGCACGGTGGAAGCGGCGGCGGCGTCTTTGCGGGAGTTGAAAGTGCCGGCTTTCGGGGTTGACTGTAGGTATCGGAAACCCCTGGCTCGCTTTTTATCGTGTCTGGAGAGGTTATGTAGGCTTGTCATGTTGATGCGTCGGGATAGCGCCAGTGACACGGGCGATTTGGACACCACCACGGCCTCGGGCTGAGGGGCGGCTATCACTATCGTTGAAAAAAGGAGAGCGGTCGACAAGGAGTATTCAGCCAACATAATCGAGGCTATTGATTAAGGGGCAGTCCGATTTCAATAACGCCTTGATATATGTTGCATAGCGATTGGTTCGCGGTCAGCCTCATGGCAGATCATGACTGCTCACGATAAAAGACGATTTCAATTTGGCGACATATAATCTTTCGAGTTATTCGCATAAACACGTGATGGAAAGGTTTAAGGAGGGCTCTCGAAGTTCTTGTAAAAGGTGGCCATGTAGCGATTGCACGGCAATGACCTGGGTATCTCTGTGGGTCAGTGACATTCCGTTCCTTGCGTAGCCCTTCGGAAATTACACTTGGTTTTGTAAAGCGCAGCTGAGCATGCCGGGTTTATGGAACGTTTGATGCCAGGAGAGCTTGCCTGTTCTTTTTATAAAGCCTTTCCTTTTTGATTCTGAACCTCTCCGTGAGCATTCATTATACCATGGAAAGCTCATGTGAGCTTGGACAGACCTCGATTATATCGTAAGGTCCCACCGCTTTGCCCCTGAGGGAAATATGTAGGCTGTATATTTAGAATCTGGGGGACGAAAAGGATTGGGACTTTTGTGGGACTTGGGAGGTCTTGGTTTTGTATGGCGGATCTGTTTCTTGTTAGATTTATTTCACCAAATGCTTGTTCACCTATGATCATGAGGCAGCTCTTATGACATTAGGACACTTTTCCAGCCTTCTTGGGAACTCGAGTGACACTGGCAGGTCGGATCCTCCGTGTGTTTTCCTTCGCCACTGCGAAACGATTATTTCCCCGCCGCTGTCCCTAAAATAATTCCCAACTTGGGACGTATTTACCCATCGCATGGAAAGGTACGCGATTCCTTTTCCATGTCTATTTTGTCTTCTTTTCGGAATGCTATACAAGCCGTGAAAATAGAATCGGAAGACAACGAACTCCAGAGGCCACTTATCTGCGCAGGGACATAATTAACCAACTTGCCTGGCGGTCTTGGGGTCAATTTGGGGTAAATCTTTGACACTGTAGGACACTTGAACCATTTGTGAAGAAACGTATGTCAATCTCACCATTTCGCGCCAAGTGGTCGGGGTTCATGTCATTGTCAGGAAACATAAATTCCGTCAATTTCAAAATTTGTTGGTGTCATGGAGTCGAAATCAAGTCCGTGGTCTTCTGCCAACGGACTGGTGGTTCCGAAACGGATCCGACCGATCAATCATCACGTGGTTCTTTGTGTGCAGGCCAATTCCGTTCGTCTACTCTTCAGGCTCTTGACTTCACTACACTGTTCAAACATTCACTAGCTGTTCACTAGCTCTTCAAATTCAAAGTTCGATGTATGTATGTTCAACATAGACATTCAATCAACGGCCAGACTTTGCAAACAGTCTCGATTTCTGAAACTTCTCGACCATACGAAACTATAATCACATCGCAAGCCGCGACATCTAGACTTCTACGGTTCACGATGGGCTATTTGCTTCCAGGCCGAATGGGTGAGATCTACTTGCGGAAACGGATCGCCCCTCTTTCCATTCAGGAAACCACTTCTTTACATCTCTGGAGCTCATGAGTAAAAACCATCTCGACGATGTATACGTCCATTTCTGATGTCGAACGTTTTGAAGGTATGACCAAAAATAGCTTCAGCCAAAGCGTCTTTGGAAGATTTTTGTTCCAACCTTTTCACAAGAGATCCGCCGTTTGCCAAAATTTCTATGGCCAGTAAGACTACGAAAAAGACGGGGCGACTCGAAATCTGGTTCTACTCTGACATCCGTCATGTTCTGGTGTTACTCAACCTTGACATCTATCCAAATTCATGGATTTTCGTCAGATGATGGTTCCAACAGCCACGGTCGCGAGTATCTTGGTGCACTGTTCTTCTAATAGCGGACTGTTATAGAGATAACAGCATTCTATGGACCCCATATCAAGCTTCCATGCAACCCACCCCATAACTGAAGTGTCGATTGAGGCCAGTGGCGCAGGTCACATTGCCACATCCTCTGGCCATGGCTTTGGATCGATTCCCTGGATCTCGCGTTCCAACAAGGATAAAAAGCACTGTTCTTTTCGCAATCTTCATCCAGTCGGAACACCCAGACAATCAAAATGGCTTACTATAAACACGTTCAAGAAAAGCAAGGCGGACGCATCCCTACTTTCCGCGTTCCCTCGAGTGCGGATCATGAACGTATCTCTGCCCTCTTCTTGGGCCCCAAAGCAGAGAACGTTGAATTCCTCCATTCCTGGTTCGACAGCGTCGCAGAACAACAAGCAGCTGCTCGCAAAGCGTATTTTCCTGATGATCAGGCAAGTATTGTCGTTTCCTAAGGTCATCTCCAATATATTGACTCGGATAAAGGTTTTCATCAACAGCAGCATGCAAGGCTCCGTGGCCTTCCAAGAAACAAAGAACACCCTTTCGACCAACCTCACTCAATTGTTGACCGTTCTCGGGGAGAAATCGATTCCGTTCTATTCTCCTCGTTACAGCGGCCATATGTGTGTCGACCAGGGTTTACCTTCCATTCTTGGGTTCTTGTCGACCATGTTTTACAACCCGAACAACGTTGCTTTCGAGGCTAGTCCTCTGACGACCCTCATAGAACAGGAGGTCGGACTCCAGCTCTGTGAAATGATGGGATACAATCGGTATGAAAACGTCCCGGAACCCATTGGCTGGGGCCATATCGCATCTGGTGGTACCGTCGCTAACCTGGAATCTATGTGGTACGCATTTATTAAATTTTACCCTCTATTTTCTTCCTTTCTTAATGACTGTCCTTGTCTTGTAGGGCTGGTATGTCATTAAAATTTCAAGTTGGCTCTGTTTTGATGCTCATTTTGACCCATAGCTCGTAATCTCAAATTTTATCCGCTCTCCTTGCGGGACGCTTGCGCCGAAGGCGCGGAGCTGGATTTCATTCGAGAAACCTTTATGGTCAAGACCTGCGCCGGAGCCACCAAGTTGTTCAAGGATTGCACGCCCTGGGAGTTGCTCAATCTGCAGGTTTCGACCATCCTGGATCTCCCAGACCGCTTGAACACGGAGTACAGTATCTCTCCAGAATATCTTGACCAAGTGATGTCGAAATACATCATTCAAACCATTAACAAGGACACCCTCATGCAACGTTGGGGAATCACCGAACAACCCGTTGTGCTTTCGCCTAGCACCAATCATTATTCTTGGCCCAAGGCTGCTGGTATGTCCACTCCGTTACAATCAGGACCACGAAACTAATCACCCATTTTCGCGTAGCCGTTCTTGGAATTGGGTCGGCCAATCTTCGTTTGGTCGCCGTCGACAAGTTTGCGCGCATAGATATACCGACCCTCGATAGCATGCTCAAGCAATGTCTTGACACGCAAACTGCTGTCTACCAAGTTGTTGCTGTCATTGGCACAACCGAAGAAGGCGGCATCGACCGTATCGAGGACATCGTCGCCCTGCGCGAGAAGTACCAAGCGTTGGGCATGACATTCGTCATCCACGCAGATGCTGCATGGGGTGGCTATTTCACGACCATGCTTCCAAAAGACACATTCGGACGCCATCGTCAGCAGTTGCCTCGGGATGATACGCCCTCCAATTTCGTTCCTCATGTCGGCTTGCGTGTAGACAGTGCGGTCCAACTTGCGAATATTCGACACGCCGATTCTATCACTGTGGACCCTCATAAAGCTGGCTATATCCAATATCCTGCTGGTGCTCTCTGCTACAAAGATGGACGGATGAGGTATTTGCTAACCTGGTCCGCTCCCTACCTCCATCAAGGAACCGAGGGTGAAAGTATTGGTGTATACGGTATTGAAGGAAGGTAAGCCAAAATCTTGAGTCTCGTGTCGTCCTTGATCCCAGATTTTCTTCAGTAAACCTGGAGCTGCAGCTGCGGGTGTGTTTATGGCACATGAAACCATCGGCTTAACGCCTTCAGGTTATGGCAACCTTCTCGGTCAGGCTATGTTTACGTGCCGTCGCGTTAGTATTTATCTCGATCCTCGAAACGTTGTATTGACTGACCTTCATCTCCTTGAAAGTTTGCCGCCCACTGGTCCGCCATGTCGACCGCCACCACGAGCTTCACGATGACACCGTTCAATCCCATTCCTGCAGAACTCGAACCTAATCCGGATCCCATCAAAATCGAGGAACAGAAACAGTTTATCCGCAACAATATCCTCTACAAGACAAACGAAGATATTTACGGCAACCAGGAGGCCATGGCACTTCTCAATCGACTTGGGTCTGATCTCAACATCAACGTGTTTGCTTGTAATTTCCGCTACAGTGACGGGACTTTGAACACCGACGTTGAGGAGGCCAACTGGCTTAACAACCGCATCTTCGAGAGACTCTCCGTCACGAGTGCGGAAGAGGACCCTTTGAAGATTCCGTTCTACATCACCTCGACTGTCTTCAAGCAAGCTGATTATGGCGTATGTGCGACTGAAATGAAGAGGCGAATGGGATTGGTGGGCAACGAGGACGTGTTCGTCATTAGGAACGTTGTCATGTCTCCCTTTACCACCTCCTACGACTTCGTTGGAACTCTTGCCGATACTCTGCAGAAAGTTATCGAAGAAGAGGTTCAGGTAAGCAGGCAATTACATCTCAAAAGAACTCGACTGATTTATTTTATCAATCAGAACGCCCGCATCAGGAACGAGCTCAAGCCAACTCCTCACACTTTCCTTTTGCAAGGAAGTGGCACGAGATGCAATCTCATCCATACTCCGAGCATCCATATGGCCAGTGGTCGCAGACAAATCATCCTTTCGGCCAACGTGGAAGGCGCCCCCGCTTCTCTCAAGCACGTTAACGAGAGAGTGCAAGCGGTTACCGTCCAAAACATCGAACCAATGTTGCTTGATGACATCGTCGACGGGGCATCCTTCGAGGGTCTTCTGACTGTCGGAAAGAGGTCGGTTTTTTCTTTGAACTCAACACTGTTATCACTTTTCTGATTTTTTTTTGTTAGACGTACTACCCACAAAGTCAAGGTCTCGAACATCAAAGTGGTCAAGAAACGATCTCTCATGAGGGAAGATTTGGAGCCAACGTATCCTTCATTGATGCCGTTCTATCTTTATGGTTCCCCCGGACATTTGCACCTCGACCATGTCATCACAGAAACCCCGAACATCCAACTCAGTGCTGGAGAGGTCCAATACAAATTCGACAAGGAGCTTACAGAAGACGATCTCGCCAAAGGACTCATCGCTGTCGCCAGCAACGTCCACGAGGCAGCAATGCAGCCTTTCCCTCTCATGAAGAATCTCAAGATCCATTCCAACTTCTTCTTTAACGCTGGGAATGTCCTCAACGTCACCGTTTATAAAGATCCTTACCCCGCTTCGACCATGGACCCCATCCCTCTCAACAAACTTAAAGATGTCGTCGCAAAGGGAACCATCACATTGCTCGGCAATCTCTATGTCGATTCGGATGCCCTCAACGTCGCCTCCGAGCTTCCTGCTGATGCGCTCCCGACATCTCGTACCACTCGTGGACAGATGACGGCCGGCACCTTGCAGACCTGGAACAATTACGTTCGTCACTTCCACAGCAAGTTAGCGACTCCGAAGCACACAATTGCGAAGAAATGAAATATGAGTTGAAAAATGTCGGGGTCGTTCAGTGGGAGGTCGAGAACTTTGTACTTGTATCGTTACGATGCGCGTCTGCTCTTCCAAATTGTCTGATGACAGCCTTCCGAAACGAATTTTAACGACTTTGTAACTGTATCGAATATCAACAAATTGATCACTTTTGACTTTATTCAGATTTTTCTGTCGTACATTGGCGCAATGAGCAGCCCGAAACAAATACAGTTGTCTATTGAAAGAAGTTACGACCGCAAAAATCATAAAATACATGCTTCAAATCATACCCAAATATTCAAAAGAAAAAGAAAAAGAAAAAACATAACAGAGATAGCATGAATCACCGAAAGCACCGCTCAAAAGATCGTACATAAAACCATTCCAGTCATAAATCTACCATGGGTATATCCTCGTCCTCTTCCTCGTCCTCTTCATCCTCACGCTCCTCCTCTCGAACACTGCCCATATCGGTGCCAGCTCCACCATTCTCCATAAGCACTGTAAGGTCATGTATCCCATTTCCAAACCCATTGGAAATCGACCTGTGTGCATTCACCCTGGCGTCCACCTGACTCACGTCGTCTTCCCAAATCTCAATGTCCGGATTACTCTGGAAAAACCTCCGTTTGGCCGATTTGGAGGCAGCAGCACCTTGCTCATAATGCGAGTAGCCTGAATCGTTGGGTGGTATGTCGAAGTATTTTCCTGTGATGATGCTCATCCGTCTTCTTTCGGAGGCGGAGATGTGAGGTGGGGGTTGGCTGGAGTATCGGCCGTTGATGGCTCGAGAAACAGAGGACGCGCGATGAGGTGGTCCGTTTCTCCAGTGGTTAATTGAGGATGAAGACGCGTCGGAATCTGACGAATCTGTTTCCTCAGATTCGGTTGCCTGTTCTGAGTCCTGTAGGTTGTATAGGTATCTAGTGTGTTCTGTTGGAAACCAAAAAGAAAAGTTAGGATCAAAAACCAAGCCAGGCGAGCGATGTTCGTACGGGCAAGTTTGACATCAATGTCATCTATTGTATAACGGGTATCGTGTTTAGTGAATCCAAGATGTCGACCCAGGCTTGTACGAGGTACATCTTGCATTTGTACAGATGGAGCATGTTCTAACCGCTGCAATTGTTCAAGCACTGTTGACCTATTGAGATATCTCTCGTCAAAGATTATATCAAAAGAACAACTGGTTTAACAGACAGACCTGACGTGGTCCAGTGATCCGTCCTTGGTATTACAGTCCTCCATGTTATTTTGCGGAACTTCGAGCCTGTATGTTGGACCGAACCATTCAAAATATTGATTCCAAGGCATGTTAGGATCGATTTCGTCTTCTATCCCTAGTGCACAAGCTGTTTCGTATGTCCATGCGCGAGCAACATTTTTCACGGTGTAACCTCCACCGCCTAGAAGAATTAGAGGGACGTTGAATTTTCGCAAAAACTGGACACAATGCGCGTGTCCGTGCATTGACAAATTCAGGCAGCCTAATTTATCGCCTGCGAGGGAGTCGGCACCGCATTGAAGGACCACCGCTGACGGACGAAACACGTCCAAAATACGTTGGATGACCTGATGCAAAAAGAACACGTTAGATTTATTTCAGAACTCGTCTATAAGAGAAGCAAATGCACGTACAGGATCAAATACGCTTTGGAACGACTCGTCCGAAACACCGTCCTTTAAAGGAACATTCACCGAGTATCCTTTTCCCTTTCCACTACCAATATCTTCTAACATCCCCGTACCAGGGAAAAACTCTCCGAATTTGTGAAAACTGCATGTCATCACTCTGTCGGTAGTGTAAAAGGCCTCCTCTACCCCATCTCCATGATGACAGTCGATGTCGATATATAATACTCGAGGATATGTTCGGAGGAGTTCGAGAATGCCGAGGACGATGTCATTGATGTAGCAAAAACCAGCTGCTTCGCGTTTTTTGGCGTGATGAAGGCCGCCAGCCCAGTTTATGGATATGTCTGATGCTCCTGAGGCCAGTTGTTCAGCAGCACCTGGAAAAACAATTATGAACGGAGACGCGTCAGTGAGAGCAGATTGCGGACGTACCAATGGAACCTCCTGCCGAAATCGAGCAGAACTCGAATACACCTTCAAACGCGGGGTTGTCGTCTCCCACCAGGACTGTTGATGGACACAAAAAATCAGAGATGACAGAAGTAAGAAAAAACGACTGAGAGCACGTACATCTGGATCGCTGCCCCGTTAGCTTATCTGCCGTTTCTGGCGTGACACTATGGAGAAAATGAATGTATTCGTCTGTGTGAAAGGCCGTCATTGCTTCTGGGCTGGCACGTTTTGGCCTCTGCGCAATGTTTTTTTGAGTTCCGAGTCAAAGAGGGACAAGGTTATGAAAGATAACAAGAGATAAATAAGGTTGAGGATCTATGACACGAAGTATATTTAGCGACTTACCAAGATATGCATTTTATCCAACATTCCATAGGCGTTGGCTAACTCGTGTGTTATCCGCATGCGATGGGGCTTCATGAGATGTTGATACCCATACGTGTAAGCACCGACATCCGCTGTATGTTGGACACGTAGATTATCGAGGAAACACGAGGCAGCGGCGAGGTTGAATCAATTCAAAGGTCATGAATGGGAACAACAAGGGAAAGTTACGAACGATCGTAGAAGTAAGAAACCTTCCGCTTGGACATCCCACTTTGAGTTACGGAACAGAGTTTTTGGTATCACAGAATGGAGGCGTTACGGCTTGGGAGGGTGGGTTTCTGGAGGGTGGGGGTCACTGGATCTGGTTGAAAGTGACCTTGATGATCTCCGTCGAAATGCAATTATCTTTCAATGTTCGGGGGCTGTGCTATGCGGTGGCAATCTGCGAATGAGAATCTATGTGGGGTAAGGCGGTTCTTGGCGGTCCTTCTAGCCGAGGTGTGGGGAAATCTCACTCCTCGAGGCTTCAGGAGTCCAGTTGGCCTTGTGAATTGTTTGTGAGGTCGAACATAAGATAGTGAGTCTCTGAGGGTGTCTGTTCGATCATAATTAATGGCATTCCAGGTGAAATGTAAAATTTTCTTCACTCCATCTCATCCGGATTGGAAAAATCAAGCGGTGAGTAACAGTTGGGGCTGAGCCCGTCTGACCAGGAACATGGGTGCAATTATTTCAGTCAGTCGCAGTGCCAGTGACCATGTACCTTCCAAGAATTGTCGTGACATACTTAGTATTTCATTATAAGTTCATTTCATTTCGTTCTATAAGGTTCTATAACAGACAGCATAATTAAAAGTATAAATGGTTTGAGAATCAAAACGACCACTACGAACCATCGCCAACTACATCAGCACCAGGGAGGAGCCATCGAAAAGTGACGCTCATCCGTACTGTCCTATCAATCCAAGTACCCTCTTTTCTATCTATAGCAGACGACGCCGAGGACGTCGAGGGTTCCCGAACGACGAAATCTCGTCGTTTCTTGTCGATACCATGTTTCCATTTGTACCGGGCGTCTTCGGAGAGAACAATTATAGTTCTTTCTGGGAGATAGATATCCCATCGCGTAGGCGTATCTTCATGTGTATGCGCATGATTATCGTGTGGTGTGTCTTCGGTCGAAGGTACGGAGGTCTGCTCCTGCGGATACTCGACTTTATCGAATCGCATTACCGAGCCGCTGGAGAGGCTCACTCCAATTATACCATCTCCGTAGCGCCGGAGTAGGTCGACGTGGGCGGTTATCCCTTCTCCTGGTTGGTATAAGTTTATTATAGCCTGCCGAGCCTGCGAGGGTGCCTCTGGAAATAGAAGGTTGTAGGTACTCGGCGGTACCACAGGTTTCAAGAGGGAAGACAGTTTCGAGAGGAGTGTAAGGAGAATCGGAGGAAATCCTGATTGTCCTGAGGATGTTGTGGGGGACGATGGAGGTGGAAATCGACCGAAAAGCATTACTTGATTGTCAGCAGGAGAAGTGAAGTAGTTTTGCATGCAAAAAGAGAAAACTTCGTCGGCGAGTTCTGGGGGAAGGAGTACTGAAGGGTCAAAGTAGAGTCCGGATATTGGGGGACAAATCCTGAATGCCAATGTGTCGTCATCTTCAGTGGAGGGTATAATGTGATTAACCAGCTGTTCCGAAGTATATTCTTCGTCTATATCGTCAAAGAGCGAGCCAATAACAGAGTCCTCTGAGAAAAGTGAATTCTTTTCATCCTCCTGGTCTTCACTCTGTCCATTACGTTGAACTGAGTCATTAAGTCCAGAATTGAGTGCTGAGGGTATTTCGAGCCTCAGTAACCGCGGTCTCTTATTAGTAAGAGCACCAGAGAAAACAGGGCTATTTCCGCTCGCTGGTGAAAGTCTGGCCAGCGACGGAACCTCTGTGCCTAAGGACGATGGGTCAAGCAGAGGGTTTTTGGCAGGACTCAAGCTCCGAGTCCGGCTTCTTTTTCTCTTGGGTTTTGGGTGCTGAACATCATCAGGATTCCTGCCCTGAAACTGCAGCCATAACCAAAGTGCTCAGATGACTGCCCAGAAAAGCGGGGAAACGGCGCGATGGCAACCCGAGCTCACCATCAACTGGCTCTTGAAGCTCTTTGAAATTTGATCCTTGCGTGGTAGGAAAAGATTTGAGAAGGTGACAGAATGACAGAATCAATCAATGAGAGTTACGGCCAACAAGATAATGGGCAAAAATAAACCTTCTCTGCTCAATCAGTCCTTGGATTTCGCGAAGGAAACAAACGAAGTAAAAAAACAGAATGAATCTACGCCAGGAGCTCATGATCAAGGGGTTACATAATCGCTACCGGTCCGGCTACTCGTTAAGCCGAATACCCAGAGTTCGCTGGTCATGACTCTTCAAAGCTTCAACCACACCACCTAAACGCCTAATTAATAGCCTGTTATCTGGTCGAATTCCTATCAAAATTATACAAACGGACAGGAGTATTACCCTCTTTAATTCTGCATAAGAACCCCTGACTTTCATCTCATTTATACCATCGATCCCCCAACTCATAGGACTCGTTTCACGGGCTATACCTCGACGCCAACATTAACACTTATACTATACTAATATGTCAACATCGAGCACCTGGAACTTAACCCCCGACGCGTCAGATGTTCGTGTCGTCGACATCTCCGGAATCAAAGGAAATGTCTCGAACCACATCAAGCAACTAGTTGGCGATCCTGGAGAGTTCTACCACGTCCACCGCGCCAAATGGTTGAACTCGCCCGTGTTTGGAGAGGCCATTACGAGGAGGCTCAAGTGTACTGAACTCACGATTCAACAGAAGGCAGAAGAGGAGAGGAAGGACGAAGTAAGGATGGTCCTCGAGACCGAGGTTTTTGAAGGTGCGGACATATTTTTTTCAGTTCTACCAATGTCGCTTACGCTGGGTCTTAAACTAGATATGCTCAACGGGGGAGGGAATATCCACGGAGGATGTTCTGCTTTCCTGGTGGACATGTGAGTCTCCATTTCAGATCCATAAACATCAACCTTACCACCCTTTCTTCCACATAGTTGCTCTTCTCTGGCGCTCATTGCCCTGAATCTTCAGAAGAATGGACCCCTAGTCCCAAGCGTGTCGCAATCGCTCAGCCTTGTATATCACTCTCCGGCCGCTACGTAAGATATCCTTGACAATGTTGGTTCGCCAACGCCCTTGCTCATTCATCTACCTTGACAGTGGGGACAAGCTGCGCATCGTCAATACCACCCTTACAACGGGATCGAGAGCTCTATCCGTCAGAACAGAGGTAAAATCTAATTCTGTCGCAACCCTTTTCTCGGTATTCACTGGTCCATACTACAGATTTGGAATGTAACCCACCATCGTTTGGTGGTTTCCGGAACGCATATCAAAATGGTTCCTTCCCCACCCCCACCTCCGAAATCGAACCTCTAGATTCTCAGTCTGGCATTTGATACCTTGTAGAAACTGAGGTACTTGACCTCAGGCTCCTTACTTCTTGCTTCTGAACAACACCCTCACGAGTCTCGATTCTTGGAGGAACTAGATAGACCAAATTCACCTCGTATTTTGTAAATACGGCCTCTACTTTGCACAGGCCTTATTATATCCTATATCGAATCTATTTTAGAAAGACGATACAAGGCTGGGCGCTGAACATTGAATAACTTGAACCAGAAAAACACACTGCCGCAGTGCCGGTCAGAGAAGAGATACACGCTTTGAGAAAACAGGGGACGGTAGCTGTTTCCCCGGTGCCGGCCCTTAACATGAGCTAAAACAGAAACCAATGACCCAAATCTGGCAATGTCCGATCATCTGAACTTATGATAAACCTTTTTCTTTGCTTTGAAGACATAGTGCTGAAAGGTTCTTCGTAATCCTGTGAAAGGTATGTAAGCTGTGCATGTGAATACCTTTTGGTTCTTTTCACCCACTGCTAGGGCAAAGAAAGTTAGTAGCTTTGTATACCGAACAAAGAGGCCCTGTGCAAAGACAGTCAATGAGGTGCTCAATTATTTCCTTGAAAGGCCGCGCTTGCGTTTCTGCTGGTTCTGGACAAAGCGGTCAAAAGTCATTATCATTTTTCATAGACTATTTTCCCTATATAAGAACGTCCTCAATTTTCAACCTTCTAAGCTCTCAAGTCACATTTCGCCATTACTATTTTACATCTTATCCGCATCTCAGTAGCATCCTCTTATCTTGCTTGCGATATTCATATCCTCATGTGGGATACCCGACGAAGGTTAACGACCTTGTACAGAGAGGAGAACCACAATATATACACACAGAACGTCGCTCCTCCTCCACCCTCTCTGGCCTCCTCGGGCAATTTTTCAACAACGGGATCTGTGCCGTCCTCCTTCTCTGGTCCCTCTTCCTTTTCCTCTGCCATGGAATCCTTTGTTCCAACCATGGCATCCTCCTCCTTCACCGATCTCATGTCCACAACACGATCGGTGCAGTCGGACTTCTTGCCCAACTCCTACTCTGCCTCAAGGTCCTACTACGATAGAATCAGTGCAAGCCGACGTCATGCAACAGAGTTGGCTGACAGGCGTTCCAGCAGAGGCCATTGAGATGTTCTCTGGTGATGTCATCGTCAATGGCCTCCTAGAACGTTTTTTCTTTTCATCGGTGAATGTCAGATGGTCAGAAGCGTCGTGATGCGCGTAGCTAACCTCAATTCTTGCAGACATTTGATGTGGGAGCTCCACGACCTCCTAGACCTTGGATCAATGTATGAGTTTCTCGTGAGTTGATTTACGTTTCACACAGATTTATGTCTAACTTTCTATACCAGCCCGAGAACCATAATGTCTTCAAGTATGACTGTCTCCTGCAATGCGCAATGCCCGAGTGGCTGTACAACGTACTTGGGAAGGATGTTGTTTGCATGATATGAAAATCCCTATTCTCTCTTACTTTGTGTAGACGGTTTAATTGTTGATTCCCCGCAGTTCACTGGCGATCGTGTTGTCGTCGATGCCTCGGGTCTGCGCCACTCCAAAAACGCATACATAGCCGACACATTTGTGCCGTACCTATTTGCGTTGTCGGGCAAAGGTGACAGGGAAGAAGTTCCCCGTCACCTGGGAAGACCTTGCCAGGATGGAACTGGCTCCCTCCTTTCAAAGGGAGGACTCCATCCTGGCACTCACTCCCAATGGGGTGACCATCCCTGTCTCGTCTGCCCAGCACCTTCAGGAGATTGCGGCTACCTCCAGCATGTCGATCCTTCAAAGGACTCCCCTCAGCTTCCAGTTGTATCCAGAATCATGCCAGCTATTATTGGTGAGTGTCATATGGTCAGAAGCGTTGTGATGTGTACTACTAGTAGCTAATCTCAAATTTTGCAGACCTTGGATGCGAGGGTCCATAACCTCTTCAGCCTCGGATATGCATGCGAGTTTCTCGTGAGCTGCTTTCCGTTTCACCCAGATTTATATCTGACTTTATTCTCCAGCACTTTGGGTATGATGTTGAAACAGAAATGGCCAAACTGTCAAAGCAGGAGCTTCAAGAAACCCGAGCCCATAGGCGCGGCTTCGCGCAACGCGCAAATATTTCTACTTTCTCTATTATTATATAAGCTAGAAGTGTAAAAATATCCTGTATTTCTCGAAACAGAATGCTCCCAGCGGCAGACTGAGCAGACTGAAATCGATAAATTTCGTGAGTTCGATTTGGGTTCAGAAAATGTCGAAGTCCCCACGCCGGCATCAATATCGGCCATTGCCGACCATTTACTATACTTAGGTTTTATTCTATTGGCTTGGGCTGGAAAGGAAACACTGCCACTCAGCCCAACATCACCCATCACAACGTACTTTTGGAGTCTCCCTTCATTCATCCACAGATCTAATTAAACAGTCGAATCTACACGCGTAATGCAACCAATCCATCTATAATACGACATGGAACATGCAAACAACCTGCATCGGACAGAAAAAAGTTACAATGTTGCGAAATTGCTCATCCTTGGGCTTGTTTTCCATCTCGTCTACATAGGCTCAGTCTTCGATTGTTACTTCAAAAGCCCAGTCGTCAATGGAATGAAAAGTTATGGTTTCAAGTCTTCAGGGGCACCCGCAAAGAGGCTTGTTCTTATTGTCGGTACGTTCGTGCAATTGGAGTTCAGAACAAGTATCTAACCGGGACGGTCTCCAGGCGATGGCCTACGAGCAGACCTTTTGTTCTCGTTGAACCCATTTCCAGATATTACGGACTCTCCGGAAGTGGTTGCACCTCATTTAAGGTCGATTGCGGAGACTCGAGGCGCGTTTGGTATATCACATACCCGAGTACCGACAGAAAGTCGTCCAGGGCATGTCGCAATCATTGGTGAGTGCTCATTCTCGACGCTCGTATGACGTATATCTTAATCCATACCACGGATTTCTTCAGGTGGAATGTATGAAGACGTATCCGCCGTAACGAAGGTATTCGACTTTCGATGGGTTTCAAAGTTAGTGTGGTGTAGCTGATTGGGTATTCGAAGGGGTGGAAGACAAACCCAGTAATTCTTTCTATTACTCTAACCAATTATCGCTGAGATTGGTTGCAAAAGGTGGACTTCGACTCTGTGTTCAATCAATCCTCAACCACGTATTCCTTTGGGTCTCCAGATATCTTGCCGATGTTCGCAAAAGGTGCCACACCGGGTAAAGTCAAGACATGGAGCTACGATGAGGAAGAAGAGGATTTTACGAAAGGTGTGCAACATTTTTCGTGTCAATGGTCCACCTTCTGATGATTTCGTGTCGTAGATGCAACAACGCTCGATTTATGGGTTTTAGACCAATTGAAGAACCTATTTGCGAATGCCACGACCGACGCGTCATTAAAAACACAGCTGCATTCCGATAAAGTCGTCATTTTCCTTCATCTTCTTGGGCTGGATACCACCGGTCACTCTTATCGTCCACATTCTAAAGTCAGTTCTCTTGAAATTACAGGCAGCACTGCTCTGAGAAAGCTTCCTATAGGAATACATGCACAATATACAAGTTGTCGACAAGATCGTCCAAGAAACCGAGCAGCTCATAGCAGAATTTTATCAAGACAACGCTACGAGTTTCATATTCACCGCAGACCATGGGATGTCGGTTATTGGGAATCACGGAGATGGGCGTAAGTTGACAAGAACTCAGAGCGACATATTTTTTGACATACTATGCGTTTCAGACCCTGATAACACCAGAACACCTCTCATTGCATGGGGTAGTGGCGTCCGCGGTCCTGTTCTTGATCAAGATGGATCCTCTCATGACAGTTTCTCTGAACCGTGGCACCTCAGTCACTTGTACAGGAGAGACGTTGAACAGGCGGACATAGCTTCTCTCATGTCTGCACTTCTTGGTATAGATTGGCCTGTTAATTCTGTTGGTGTGCTACCGGATGTAGACCCACATCGACCTGGATATCTGGATATGAAGTCGGGCTTGGGTGGAGAGAAAGGTGCTGCGACTGCGGCGTTGACCAACGCCAAGGTGACTATTCATTTTTTCAACCAGATTTTTAAAGGTTTACTGACGGAACATCCAGGTTATCTTAGAACAATATCGTGTCAAGCACGGTTCGTTGACGTACTTTGCTCATGTTGAATTACATCCTTAAAGTCTTGAATTCTCCAGAACTTAAAAAGAAACACACCTTGTTTTACAAGCCCTTCAAAACACTGTCATCGGTTCCATTCATCACAACAGAAGATGCACCTCAAATTGCAGTTATCAACGACCTCATCGCGTCAAAACAATGGACAGAAGCACGTCGCGCCTCATTCGCACTTATCCAACAAAGTCTCGCGGGTTTACACTACTTGCAGAGATATGACCGGTTTCTCATCGGAGGATTTGTGACCGCGGCGTACGCGGGCTGGGCTGCGTATGCATCATTATACCTCTTTCGTCCTTTGGATAAAGCCGCGGCGGTACCAGGATTATTCAGCGAATCTCTCCTCAAAACTACCAAAATTATCACTTTGGCCAGTTGGGCTACCTTAATAGCGTTCTGGGGCGTGTTTGTCTTGCAGAGGTCGCCGTTAAGTTTCTATGTCTACATCGCATTTCCCTGTTACTTTTGGAGACAGGTTTTGGTGCAGGGCTGGGTTGGCCTACGTGTTTTGCGTAGCAAAAAGAAATTTGATGTAAAGAGGCAAGGCTCCCTTTGGAGGTCATATCTCGGACGATTTTTTAGATTCTCTTCCGTCGTTCTGGCGTTATTGGGAATGGTGGTAGGTTTCCCTTCTCATTTAGTCAACTGCAGATATGAACTCATCCTCGTTTAGGCAGGGTATACGCATCGATCTATTTGGAGCATTGGATTTATGATCATTGGACTCTTCTGGCCCCTCTCCTGGAGGCCGGATGTACGGAGGAAACATTGGGGTGCATTGGCTTTTTGGACAGCATCTTGTCTCGCGACTGCTGTCTTTCCGCTTTTGTCTGTGGATAAGGAAGAGAGTCTCGTCACTATGTGGGTCGGTTTATTGTTAGTAACTCGGACGAAGCTGTTAACTAAATCTCTTTTGTCCTCTGCGGTTGAAGTATCTTAGGAGGATGTGCCATCGTTTTGACCGGGTCATTCGCTGTGTGGCACGTCCTACGAAATCACAGCAGGAAGGAATTGTCCGATCTGTACTCGTTACAAGGCTTGTTGGGCATATTTGTTTTCCAGGTGAGCTCTATTCATCCTCTTGAAACAACAGCAAGTGATGAGAGCCCTTCAAATGAAAGATGGTCCTTATTGGCGTTACTATGCTGGTGACTGCTTCGTCCGTTCGCCATTTACAAGCAAAAAATGGACTTCCGAAACTGAATCAATGGGCAGGCTGGATCGTTCTAGGTAATTACTTTTCCCTTTTGCCTAAACTTATTTTGTTTTTCATGTTTATTCTTTTCAGTTGTGGCATCTCTTCTCCCTTTTCTAGCTCGTGTCAAAGGCCACTCTGAGTACTCAAAAATACTGATGTATTACCTTGGATTCGGACCCTGCTTCGTTATTCTTTCTATCAGCGTCGAAGGGCTGTTTTTCGTCGCTTATAGTGCCGTCTTGATTGCCTGGATCCAAGTCGAAAAGGCTGCAAGATTGAGCAACACTGAAAATCGATCTACTGAAAACAAAGTGAAGAAAGATGTCAAGGGACATCCTACGCCGCAAGTTGCGCTGGCACACAAGTTTCAGCTGGACGATTTACGTGTCGCCCTCTTCTTTTTGTTCTTCGTGCAAGTTGGCTTTTTTGGCACTGGAAAGTAAGTTTTCTTTTTGTCTTTTGAACGACTTTTCCCTGACCACGCAACTCAGTGTCGCTTCAATATCGTACGTTAGTTTCGGTGGCCAGCTTACAGTCACTCATCCCTTTTTTCACATCATAGATCGTTTTACCTTGCGCCTGTGTATAGGCTGATACCCATATTCAATCCGTTCTATATGTCGACGTTACTCGTGAGTCCTTCAAAACTTCTGCTAAGGGATCACGTACCTAATAATGAGTTCCCGTGAATAGATGTTCAAAATCATCGCTCCGTACATCATGCTTTCAATATCGTTTGCGGTCCTCAATGATGCTTTGAACCTTCCACCATTTTCTCTCCTCCTCGTGGCTCTCGCAATTACCGACGGTGCGTGGTTATTTTGATGTCTCTCACTCATAGATCTGTAGTGACCAATCTGTACTGTAAACTTATACAGGAATGACTCTTTCCTTCTTTTATCAAGTTCAAGATACAGGATCTTGGCTGGAGATTGGACAATCTATCAGCTTTTTCTGTATTACATCCCTTCTCCTCCTTTGGGCAGCGGGGATTTGTGCTGCTGGAGAGTTTCTTATGGCTGATGTGCTGGGGGCAGCCCGCGGCGCCGCCTCGACGCGACGTTTTGGGATTAAAGAAAGCTGAACCCCATCTGATCGACTATGTAATTATTGTAGTCAGACGCCTGAGGGTAATATTATAGAAACTGTTTGGGTCGCCAGCGTGTCGAGTTAAAAATAATAGTTCAGATGAAATCGTGATCTTTATGTTAGCCGAATGTGTAATCGCAGAAAATTGTGGTCAACAACATTTATCATCATCAACAGCGCCCACCACACCCTCGACAAGACGACCCACTGCTCATGCTTTCCCTGGATCATCCAAGCAGCAACCAAATATCAGTTGCTGTTTTGAATTGTATCTACACACCCTAGATAGGAGGGGGGGGGTCGAAGGTAAATGGTCCCAAAAAATGAAACTACCTTTGCGTCGGGATTGAGAAGGACCTGTGAAAACCTTCTCTCTCCGTCAGCGTCGTGCGTGGATGTTTCACATTTCTGGTTTTATTGTTCTTGAACCCCACACAACAAAGCTTCCCGTAATGGACATTCTCTCAGCGTTTTGTTGGCGACGTGCAGGCATAAGAATCTGTGTCAAACGACGATACGGCATTGCGATGCCCAACGTTAAAAGCGGAAAAACGTCAAAAGCTGGCTCTCGATTTCCCCAGTGAAGATACGTATAACCCAACGATATTCCAGCAGTAACCGGTCAAACACAACTCGAGGAACAAATTCGGAGACGGCCAGCTCAGTTTCAAGTCATGGAAGACGACACTCGTACTATAAATGCACGACGTATTGCTCCCAGTTATGCAGGATCTATTGCCCCGCCACGGTATTCCGCTATATTTGCGGATCCCGAGGACGTTCTCCCTGTCGGTGCTCCGCCCACCCAGCACGAATTCACCCTGTTGAGTGGGCTTTTCAAGCGGAAGCCGCTTGCGACGCTTCGCATATTTTCGAGGCCATCGAGGATCGCGCAAAAACATCCACTCTTTTTCGGTGGAGAGAACGTGGCGGGATCGATTGAGTTGAAGCTTGACACACCTCAAGTCATCAATTCCATTTCAGTCATTGTACGGTTTTTGTGCTCATATTCAAGTTTCAACGCACACTGACGCTGATGACGTCTTCCCATAGTTGAAAGGCCAGCTCGTGAGCAGCTTTTCTGAAGGAGGATACTATACGTTTCTCGTTCATACCGAAGATGTATGGAAAAAGTCAGATGGAGATCCTAGACGTTCTGCAGCTGTTGGACAAGGCGCTTTCAACGGAAAACTCTCGGGAGATCTGCAGTTCTCTTTCTCGTTCCCTTTCCCAGTTACGGTGGATCTCTCGACTTTGACATCCAATAAGGCCAGAGGACCAGGCATGCCTTATCAGACACCTCAAACGTTCCTGGAGCATCATGTTACAACGAACATCGAATATGAATTAGCCCTCGTCATTGCTCATGGTGGACTGCGGCCTGATAGCAAGTATGTATCATCTCCCATTTTTTTCCCGTTATCTCATGCGTGATTAAAGGGTCAAAGCTCGTGTCCGATTCATCCCAAAGATAGTCCCTGATCCACTTCCTGGCCTGCAACAGCTTGCTTACCGCGAAAATACAACATTCCCCGGACCAGAGGTCGATCCAGCTGGCTGGCATGCTTTGCCGGCGATTTCTATCTCTGGCATGCTTCAAGGTAATAGAAATGTTGATATGCAGTACGAAGTAAGCCCCTCACGCTGTCGCTGTGTCAATTTGGGCTTACGCCCTTCTGTCTTGCTTTAGCTCTATCTAGCGAATCCGGTGCGTAACTACTGTTTTAATTTTCCATTCCCTTTTTTATTTTTATTCTATTTTAGTTATGCTACACCAGAGGTTCGGTGATTCCGTGCTACCTTATCATGTCAAGTCAGGATTCTCGATCACTTGACGTTCTGGCCAACGCCAAGATTCAAAATGTACGGCTCGCGCGGTGTATTCGGTATTTCGAGATGGCAGGAAAAGCCATAGAGCAGCATATCCATGGCAAGAACCCTGAGTTCGTAGAAGCTATAGAAGAATCCGCGCACGCTGTTTGGTGGATACCCCCCAAGGACGTCCCCCAGGAACCTTGTGTAAAGAGACTTCAGGGAGAAATTCATCTGCCGAAGGAACTTGCGCCTTCATCCGACTTTTTCCCTCTGGGAATTGAGGTCAGCCTTTTTCCATTCGTTTATCGATTTCATACTCATCGAACAACCTTTGTTCATTTCAGTATTTTGTGGAGATACTTCCGTTCGTGACAGACGCGTTTCGGCTTTCTCCAACTGGACTGAACCAGCAGCATAAAAAACCTCACCAACACGTTTTATTGTCATATCCTGTGATGATCGCGACTTTTAAAGCGAACGGCCCTTCTCCCAGAGCATTTACCGAATGTCCGACTATATCTAAAGCTCACTCGGCGGGCAACAATGACCATGAGGAGTTTAAACCTAATTTTGACTTTGGTCAGTCCGAATGCTTCCTCTTTCTTTCACCATTCAATCTGATCATTTTCTTGACAGGACTTGCTGGCGTTACGGTTACCGGGTGAAAACGAGATCCGCCTGTTTCCGGATGATACTGGTTTTCGCTAATTTGCCATCCTGTGTCACTATGCTCCATGCCTTTTAATTTATTTGAAGCTTCATTGACTCGGAATCAAGACGCCACGACGCTCAAGCCAAGTTGAAGCCAAGCTCAAGCTGGGGGGTTAACGCGAACATACCTGCCCTAAATTAAATCATGTGATAACCAACTCGAGTTCTTGCCAAGTTCCTGGGGGTTTCCAAGTAAAACAATTCTCGGAGAGTCGGACATCAGAACCAAAGGAAACAACTTCGTCGGACGACAGCTGGAACGATGGGTGGCCAAAATGAGTGTTGTGCTCAGGTGGAGTTTTCGTGGACACGATGCCAAATGGCAAATACGCCGCTGCGGCCCCTCGCCAGGGCCGTGCCAAGCGGGCCCTTATAGTTCAACTCAGTCGGTTCTTCTTAGTCATTGATGCATGATGGTAGACCTGCTGGCAGTGTGTGTCAGTGGGCGTGGTAGTGTGTGTGTGGGCGTGTGGGTGCTGTACATGTGCCCCACCTACATCCCTCAGCAATGCGTCTTCCTAGCGGTCAGCAAGATGAGCATTTAATCCCGCTCACTCATGCCATGGAATCCCCCAACGTTCTCAAACCTACTCGCCGTACCTCAAAAGCCTCTCAACAATCGCGGCCACAATTTAGAAAAACAGGATGGAGCCTAGATCCACAAAAAGGGACCCTCCCAATTATGATGCTCTCGATACGGGTGCCAACTTGAACAACAGAAGACTGCCACCAGTAACACTGCGACAATTGCACGACTTGGTGCTACATTCATCTGCCGCCTGCTCGTGTCGCATTGGATTCTTGGATCAAGGACAAGTGGCTTTCAAACTTCAGTTCCACGTACTGCCAAACCTTGACTTCAATTCAACCAGTATTCCTGGTCCAAGATGATGACGCCCGTTCAGACTCGTAGGACGCAATGGCTGCGTTTGAGTAGGATTCTGTATGACCTAGTGAACGTTTCCATCAGCCCAAATAAATGGATAACATGTCTAACGCGGTAGTACAATGGAATTAGAATCGAGTCACGAGTCCATGAGCCACACTGGCCAGGTGCCACACAATCAACAGTGCCACAGGTGCCGGGCCCGGCGGTCAACGCGCCGACCATTGTTGTACCAAAGAATCCTTTTTTGTGTCAACGCGCTTCGACAACATCATGTTGATGGCCATTCTGGTATAACTGGGTTTTAAATAAAAAGCCTCATTGGCCAAACTTCGGATTCGATAAACGTCTCTTTCACCCCCAACTCGAACCGCGACCACTGTCTGCCTTACGATCCAGACTTCAACGTTCAACGTTCAACGTTCAACCTGCACCAGCGGCTACTTACCCTCAACAAACTAGCCTGACTGACTAACGACCATGGAACAAGATTCTGTTCCCTCCGATTCTCACAGCGTCCTTCACTCCAAATCTCCAGAGATTATCCAGAGAGAGATCCTCACGATCGTCGCAACCCGATTCATTCTTGACCGCACAATATTGCGAAGGCCATCCGAGCCCAGTGGCACAGATTCTTCAGGAACCGACTCCGACTCCGAGTATGAAGCTCGACAACTTGAAGACCGCTTCGACATCATCTATAATTTCGTATGGAGGCTCCTAACCGACACCCCCCTGCTGGGCGAAGAGGTTTTTTTCGCGGCGCTCATGGTCCTCGAGAGAATGCTCAAATTCCATCCGGAGATCTTCATTCTCAACGCCAAGCATTATATTTCTATGTGCAAGTTCTACTTCCTCTCCGCCTACGTCTTCGGTATCAACATACTTGCTGCACAAGAAGCCCGTGCATCCAAGGTTTCCGAGCTGACCTTCGACCGTATTCTGTGGAAGAAGATACAGAAGCGTATTTGGGATAGTGCTTTCTTTTTCGACGTGTACGATGGGTTTCTGGTCGACATTCTCATAGAAACAAACGAGGCTTCGATGTTTAAGCTCTTGGATGGTGATTTGGAGCTTAGCAACAAGATGCTTGGTCGTTTCAAGAAGCAGGTCCTCAATGATTTTGGCAATGGACCTAAACAACAGTATCGCGCGTATCCTTGGTCTTTTGTGACGGAACGTCCAATTCCAGCATCCGGCAAGAAGAAATTCGTGTTTGAGTTTGATTTTCCTACAGATCCGTTCCACTAGCTATAGGGGACATCAGTTCCGTGCCCTCCGAGTCCAAGGCACGATCACATCAGCATTCGCTCGACAGCATCTTTCCTCCCAAGTCTTCATTATTGCTATCATCATCATTCTATATCACCACAAATTTTAGCCTTCTAATACACGTTGTATATCTCTATGTATCTTACGGACTTTTAGCGCAGATTCTCTTGACCCGAAACATAGTTATTCTATAAGCGCCCACAGCGAGTGTGATCAGGTGAACGGGCACTGCTGGCACAAATTTCAGGTTCCGGCTAAATTTCCTGTGGCATCCGCGTTTGTAGCAACTCGTTCCTCCTCTGGCTCCCCCTTCCT
This sequence comes from Psilocybe tampanensis, assembly GCA_019904355.1. NCBI lineage: Eukaryota > Fungi > Basidiomycota > Agaricomycetes > Agaricales > Agrocybaceae > Psilocybe > Psilocybe tampanensis. The sequence continues at coordinate 66,514 of JAHXRV010003523.1, forward strand.
CGAATAGGGGGCATTCTCGGCGAGTATTGATGGATTTTACTACCATCAAACGAGCAGCACGGTGCCACAAAATCCGTAAAGCAAGGGGCCGGCACCGGCGGTAAATGCCACAATGGCCCAAATGAAATTGACATGAGGACAATGCTTGCTAACTCCGAGCCACCGTGAATGGCCCAGTACTGATTTGAGTGGCATGATGGCCTAAGAACAATGCGCGTCGGCATTCACGATTTGTATATAATCCCAAAGGCGTCTGGCACCGTGAACCTCAAATCCCCCACATCAAACCACTCAGCGGCCACATAACACTTTCAACAAGATGCGCACTGTCGTTCATACGATCAAGAACAAGAAATCAACCCAACCACCCAGTCCACCTGCTGATAAAAGGGATAACCTTGCAGTCATCGCGAGCCAATTTATCTGCCACCGCCTTGGACTCAGTGGAACACGCCACTTAACCTTCCCCGATGGCCAATCCGAGTCGACAATCCTTGAGAAGGTCAAGAGCTTTGTGTTGCATATCTTATACGATATCTACCCGAAAGAAGACGCGGTATTTGGGGCGTTGATGATCTTCGAGCGGACACGCAATATTCGACCTGAATTCTTCGCCCCGGTTACGGCGCAAAGCGTAGTTTGCTCTGCGAAGTTGTTCTTCGCTTCAAGTCTGGGCGTTGCTGTCAACGTGATGGCTGGACTCCATCCACCTGAGCAACAGGTATACACGAAGACGAATACGAACGTTTACATGGACACTGGCCGTTACAGTCGAGGCGACGAGCAGCAGCAGTGGGAAGACACCAGGTCTAACATCTGGAAGAGCGCGAAACATTTCGAGGAAGACTATATGTTCGAAAAAGAGCTTAGTGATCAGATACACGAGGCTTGGCTCCTTTACGCGTTGAATGGTGATATCTTCTTCGTCAAGAAGATGTTTACTACATTCAAGAAGACCATCATCAAGGATTTTGGACGTGATCAAGGCCCGAAGTTCCCTGATTACCCGCGCAGTTTCGTGACGGAACGTCCGGTTTTCCTCAGGAAAAGGTATTAAAACATCAAGATTTGACATTTTTACCTGCGTCGATCTTCACAATGGACATGTTTGTCAACGAACAACTCATAATCTCGTATTAATGATAGTTTTCCAAGTCAATTTTCTTCCGATTATCCTTCCCACTCTACAGTACCAGTATATCACCCAGACATATTTATTCAATCTCTAACATATCCAATACATCCATATATTATCCTTTGAATTCAAGACGCAAGATACCAATTCAAATCATGATCTTTTGGGGTTCTTCCTCCTCCTCCTAAGCGCCCAGGGCACAGCGTGGGATAACATCTCGGCCCTCGGCAGAGACGGTATTCGGTGCCGGTTGTGCTGAATTTAAATCCCGACGGCGAGGGTCTCTTCCATGACCGAACACCCGTTCTTATTTCCTCCATATCCCTCCCTATCCTTCCCTTTCTCTTAAATTTGCTATTTCTTTCAAATCACTCGAAAATGAAGTATAAGGACTTAAGAACTCTTGAAATCAGTTCTTTAAGGAACCCACGCACACAGGCGAATGTGACACCTCGCGGCATGAAGCACAGAGTAATCCCCTTACAGTAACGGTAGCCTTTCATGGGAAACCTCTGCGGAAAAAACCAACTAATCGACACTGGCGGTAATATGGACCAACCCATTCAAGCCTACGATGAAGAAGTACAAGATTTAGAAGGCCCAAGAATCCCAATTCTCTTGCCACTCCCTGATGGGCTCGTCAAACCAAACGATCGATTGTGCGATACCTGTCGGGACATGGACCTCGACCCAACACGTTTTGCTGTTCGGATGGACGATGATGAGGATGTGAAGAGGCATAAAGGCGTTACCTACGAACTTGGCCTTGTCGATGAGCTCAGAAAGAAGGAAAACTGCCCCATGTGCCGCCTTGTCCTCACCGCACTCGGCCCAGAACTTTGCTCAACAGAAGATGGAGAGCCTCTGTACGTCACCTTGAGCTGGGCTACAGAGAAATCCATTCGCACCCTGCTACCGAATATTTGGAAAGAAAGAGGAAAAGAACGCCACGGCAACATGAAACGATTGAACGTCTACCCAGAGATCACCCTGCTCGCGAACGATGCCCCCACCTCGTCAATCCTGTATTATGTCCGCCCCATCAACGACTTTATTGATTTCGAAATGGTGCGAAACTGGCTTTTTATGTGCGAAGATTGGCATGGGGATGGGTGTAGGAAGGTTGATATTCTCGATCGTCCAGTCGATGATCCAGCCACGGAAATACCTTCCTTTCGAGTCATCGACGTCGTGGAAAATTGTATCACATTCGCCCCAAGAGATTGCGTTTACGTTGCGTTGAGCTACGTGTGGGGTCGCATCGATCCCAATTCGATCTTACGAACCGTCAAGGCGAACTTGGACGCCCTTTCAACCCCTGGAGCCCTTGCACAAGAAATCCATCACGATCGCATGCCTCTGACGATCCGTGATGCTATGAAGGTCGTCAGGGAACTTCAGCTCCGATACCTATGGGTCGACAGTCTTTGCATCATCCAAGACGACGATGGACCGGGAGGGAGCAAGTTGGATGCGATCTCCAAGATGGATCTTGTTTATGGGGCCGCCTATTTGACCATCATCGCCGCGACGGGAACAGATGCCCATGCAGGTCTTCCAGGAGTATATCCAGCGCCCCGGAAGGTCACCCAAGATATCGAACAGGTTTTCCCTGGTTTCCGACTTGCTTTCAGACCCAAATATCAAGACTATATAGCTAGATCTGCTTATTATACCAGAGCTTGGACGTGAGTTCAATTTTTTATATATTTCTTCCCCGAAACTGACATTTGTTTCTCATAGCTTCCAGGAGCAGAAATTCTCTCCGCGAACTCTTACGTTTATAGGAGGCCAAGCAGTTTATAAATGCAGAGGGTACCAATGGCGTGAAGATACCGTCATTGAAGATCAAGACTGTTACTACGTTATGCCACCCACCGAGCCAAACCGCAACTCGGACGACATGGTCCGCTTTGAATCACTCATCCAAGCATACGCAGGGCTTTCGATGACTTACGACACCGACACGTACCATGCATTCGCTGGTATGATTCGGTACATCCAAACAGAACTAGGAGCAAATCTTTTTCATGGCATCCCCGATTCTGATTTTGACTGGTTCCTCTTATGGAAGTCTTTGGAGCCGCAGAAAAGGAAGGAGGGCACGCCGAGTTGGTCCTGGTCTGGATGGCGTGGAGAAGTCCAACCGTTGACAACGAGGTGGTATACTCGGAGTATTAGCAAAATACGTGAGACGTATCGTCCACGTACCTGGATCATCTGGTTCGAGCGGGAGGCACACGACTCGGAAGCTTGTCATCGTGTTTGGACACCACCACCACACGATGGAACCACGACTACGAACCCAGTTAACTTCTATGGCATTCCGTCTAGGACACAATTCAATTTCGACTGCTCTCGGACCCACCCTACACCTAGAAAACTCACAAATGCGCCACGATACATCGATAACACATACTATCCAATTCCCGGCTCGGGTTTCCTTCAATTTTGGACTGTATCACTGATGTTCGATCTCGGCGAACCTGTCAAGAAAGGACCACTCTTCGAGGCCCGAAACGCTTGCACACGAATGGGCATATTTGGCCGTGATGGTATTGAAATCGGCTTCATCTTCGTCAATCCAGATTGGCACGATATCAAAATTCATCAACAGGCTCGGAAAAGACACGAGTTCATTCTTTTGTGTGAAGGGCACCTTCGCGATCCTGGACCAGTGTTTGGCGGTGGAGATGTTGATAATGAAGACAAGTGGGAATTTGTGGCCATGTTGATTGATTGGCGGCCAGACGGGCAATGGGCGGAGCGCGTTGCGTTGACCTTCCTCGAAAAAACGTGTTTAAATCACGCGTTGGGGGAAGGACCGGTGTGGAAAGAGATTGTATTGGGATAGTTTCGAAGTTTTGGATGGCTTTCCAACGTGATGTGAGTAGTAATCCTACCTTCTGCTTATTTCTTTTCTTGCTGACACATGACACGTCCAGAATCTATTCTAATGGATGTATTAATTGATAAAATGATATCACTATCACTCCACCACTGCCATTCAATCACCGCTTTTCATCTGCAGATGATGACCGTCAATTCCTACTTTCGTTTTGGTTTTCTTCAAGAAATTAATTCCAACCTCAGAAAAATTTGCAGCTTTCCTGTCCGACCTCAAAAGATGTGCTTCAATCTCTTCACCTCAACGGCTTTACATACCTTCACAGGCTCTTTTCTTTTCTGAAAGCTTCCCGCCCAACATTGGAGCACTTCCATAACAGTCTTTCGGTGTTATGTTTCACCGTATGCCATCTATTTCAGACAAGCTCTCATGTCCGCGAGAATTGTATTGTGGAAATGGCGTTCAATCCTTCGAAGCGCATTAAAATTTAGATGTGGGGATAATTTTCATCATGTATCTTTCGTAAGCTTTCTTATTAATGAATGATTGTTGGCTGGACTGATTTATGAACTTTCTTTTCTTTTTTTTTTTGCTTTAGGACATTTTTATATATATCAGTGTTGCGTAGCCTCGAGGCAGGCTCGATGTCAATGACGTTTTCGATGCAGATCCTCCTCTGTCGCAGGTCTGCAGAATATGTCACAGGTTTGTTCGGGTCGTGGGGTAAAAATGTTTAGAAGGCTAATTATAGTTAGACGGGTTTAATATGGGTAAATCGCCATATTAAAGAGGAGTCAAAGGAGCTCCAGCGTCCAGGAACGTCTCCTGGATATAAGCAGCCTGCTCTCACAAGTCTCTCTTGCTGTTCATCCCGACCATTTCCAGGGGGTGAGTAAAGACACCTGGGCTTTATAGAGACGTGCTCATCCCTTGATACAAAGTTCAAATCACGACGATGCGCGACATTCCGCTCAAAGACGCAGACTTCAACTTGGATGTATCTGGAATTGGGGGTTTCTTCGGAGATGAGGAATCCTTCGCGGCCATGGCTAGTATCCATCTCGTACGAGGAAGAAGGTGGTTCGGATGGTACAACTCCCCCGGGAGTTACTTTGTGGCGAAGAGATATGGGTTGCTTGCTCGAGGGAGAGTTTGGGATGGGCTTTATCCAGGACCGAACATCGACCCGACGACTATGCTCGAACTCGACGGCAAAGAGGGCCCTCGGTACGTTGGAGCTCATTCAGGAACGAGGATGCAGAAAACAGGACACCTGGCGTATCTGCTCGCAAGTTATTGCAGCGACTTGGAGCCCGACCAAACAGTGAGCAAGCCTGCCCCTTCAGACGTGTACGTTTCAGTCGTGCACCTGGAAGATTTCAAAGAGTTTCCAGGGTACCCGTTTATTCCAAAAGAGGGTCTCTCCCCATTTGATCCTGTTTCAATTATCCCTATCGCAGCCACCCTCGCTGCGGCTGTGGCATGCGCAGTGTTCAAGGATTGGTTCTCTTTCGCTATGATCCTTTTCGGTGCCTTCGCCAATGGCATTTCGTGTATCGTAATCGGGTCCGGAACGCTCAGAATCATTCAGCCAAACTCGTCCCCGAACTCCCCTCCCGGTGATGGCATTTTATTCAACACTGGCGAACATGTCGTGCTACTCAAAGGAAGCGAAAGCGTCGTCAGCAGCCTTACAAGAGGGAAGTTTAATTTGGAATACTCCAGTCACGCGAGCTACCATGATATTGGCTGTATTTCGCTGGTGCTCACGTTCCAATTCATCCTTCAACTCTTCATCGTCCCCCAAGGCGAGCTCTTTGGACAAATCATGTTCCTATCAACATTCGCAGTCTCCTGGTTGTACAACGCGTACCTGGCATCCGTCGATCGAGAAGAGTTGCAGAAGAACATCCTTATCCACAACCTCCTCCAAAGACCCAACATTCGTACGGTTCGGCTGCCGAAATGGACTGCGCTGGTAACCTTCTGTCTTACTGTATTGCAAGCCGACAGAAATAATCGAGTTTTGTTGGACGACATGATCCCAACCGACAGTCATGTTTGGAGAATCATAAAGGACACGATCGTCAAGGCTGTGGCGAGGGGTCAAGAGCCCAGGGAGGTTTTGAAGGAACAAAACTTGGAGGGCCTGGATCAGAAGGAGATGGGGCTGTTGAACGACATGCTTGCCCAAGCAAGTATCGGGCTGGCTGCTGCGAAAGAAAACGGCAACTTGAAGGACGAAAAGCATTCAGGTTCTGATCACGTGGTGTAATTAATCAACGAATTGACGAATTTATGTTTTCTGTTTCTTACCACTACAATCTATGGCACATTCTATTTCTTAAGATACCCTTTTCTGCTCAGATACCCTTTATATATCGTTACAGAGTTTACAGAAAGGTCAGTATTCATTTGCTGCTATTCTTGAACATTCTCATTGTCACAGCTGCGGCTTCGATTCCATTTAAACGCGCGTTATTTGACATATAAGACTGGGTGGAGCAGCGTTTGATAGGTGTACCAATGGCCCCTCTTCCGCTCATCAACCCTCCCCTTCAACACTCCAAGTTCAACCTAGACATCTTCGGTATCGCTGGGTTCTTCGGAGGAGATGAAGTTATCGAATCTTTATCGACCCTTCACCTTTACAATGGACGAAGATTCCGAGGATGGTACAACTCACCGGGCGCTTACGAAGTTGCAAAGTCGGTTGGGCGCATAGCCAACACACGATTCTGGAGAGGACTCTTCCCCGGGACATCGCAAGACCCAGCCACAAGCTTTGGATTGGATGGAAAGAAAGGACCTCTCTACCTCGCAGTTCTCTCCGGAACGGAAATGACGACGGGGCATATGGGATATCTACTTTCAGAGGACATCAAAGAGATGGATGAAATCGACCTTTCTGACAAGAAAGCCCGCTTAACGAGACGAATGGGCGTCGCCATCGTTGACATCAAGCAAGTTCACAAGGTCACCGATCTTTCTGTGAGGAGCACCACAGTCCATTTGCTCCTGTCCTACTTCACAATGATCAGCAGCGTGGCATGCGCAGTATTCAGCCTCATTCTTTTCAACGATCGTTTTTGCTTCGCTGCAATTTTGATTGGTACCCTGATCGGCGGAGTATCGACACTGGTCATCGGCATGGGTGAACTTTCACTGAACACGGTGTTCACTCCCGCGCCTGGATCGCCACCAGGGGATGGGTTGCTTGTTGGCCAGGACTTCATTGTTCTGCGCGGTTTGGAAAGCGATGTAAACGCCATCACCAAAGGCAAATTTACGCTCAAGATGATTGGACAACCAACAAAGCTGAGGCCAGGTCAAAGCCCTTCATATCACGCAATTGGATTTTGCTCGTTGCTATATTTCCTCCAATTCATGACACAACTCTTCCTCATTCCACAAGGCAACCTTCCAGGCCAAATCATGTTCCTCGTCTCCTTCGCAGTCGCTTGGCTGAACAATGGAGTCATCGCCTCCATCGACAACGAGGCTATGCAAATGCAGTTATTGAAGATGTCGGTGTCCATGAAAATACGCAAATACGGACTGCCAAGCCGAACCAGGGCCGCTGTTTTCGCTTGCCTATCACTTCGACGCTCTGCTCAAGAAATTAAGGAGGCTCCTGTGTACGCCGATTTCAATCCCGAGTCGCTTCTAAAGCATATGCTGCCCAATAATACCAGAGTATGGGACAAGTGGAGGGCCGTGGTGAGCGATGTGCTCCAGCTCAAGAGAGAACCCGAATACTTTGACGAAGCCCTCAACGATCCCGATTGCAAGGATTTGAGAGACGATCAACGTCAACTACTTTCTACTCTTTTGAAAGACGCAAAAGATACCTATGAGAATTATCATACCCTTATCGGTTCGTCCTTACATTCTCTACATTTTTATTTATGACTAATTCCTGTTTGCCATCGCCAGATTCTACACAAATCTGACAAATCCCATATCAACATTTACGACCCACGACGACATCTGCTACGTTTTCTTCAACTTCAAGTTCTATTCTCCCACAGCTCATTTTACCTTGAATCTCTTTCTCTTGTTCATTTCAAAATGCTGTACAGCTACATACAAGTCGGACATGTATCACGGAACGCTTCTGGAATCGATGACGATATTTCAAAATTGAAAAGAGGGTATTCAAGTTGGTTGCTTCAAAGCGAAGAAAGTACAGTGGGTGGGGTGCAGAAGACTCAAAGTTCTTCTTTGGTATACGAGGTTTGAGGAAGAGCAGAAGCACTTGCACTCAAGGTCTGATTATTGGTCGAGATGGATTGCTGGGCCGAGGCGCCCGCCAACTTTTCCTTGTCAGAATCGTGGTTGCTTTCGAGGTCGTCGTCCCTGGTCATCATTTGTGAAGTCCCAGCGAACCGAACACTGTTTGTGCCGCCTGCAGTGGTCAACATCGTATCTCTCGTCCAACCGGTTCCCATCGACACACGGAGAATAATCCATTGCGGGGCGATTCCCTAATGGAGAGGGGAAACAGTCAGCGCCATGGACATGAATTCTCCGTTCGCTTCTCAACTTACGATAAGTGAACCCCAAACTGCAGCGAACGCGATCCCGGTTGGACTGGTTCTTCCGTAGAACACCGAGAAGACTATTCCGACGAGGGCTAGGGGCAGAGCAGATTCGATCATGATGGCCATGACACCAGTGTACGTTTCACTATGCGCTGGAGATGCCACACCTCGCATTATTCTCTGGGCATATAGCAGACGGGAAACGATGAGGATCGTGACCAAAGCGTTGAACGAGACCGAAATGGACACCCATGGGACACCGAAATTCGCAGGTTGGCCGCTCAGAATGAATTGGTTTGGGAGAGCGCTTTGGACGGTTGACACGATTGCCAGTGCTGTTGATGGAAATTCAACATGTCAACAACAAGAAGGCCATTTTTCACGGAAAATTTTTACCCACCTGTGGAAGCCAACATCATCACTCCTGGAAGGATGACAACCCACAAGTTACCACTCATGATGATGTACAATCGATACAACTGGTTGATGCATTGATATCATCAGCATAGGTGACAGAACCGAGCAGAATCAATAACATACCAGGAGCGCTTGGGACATGAAATCCGCAGCTGCATTCGAAGACGTGCCAAACACATTAAACCACCAAGCCGTGTTTTCAGCGAAATACGCGATGGGCCCCCCATCCGTTTCCTGTCCGCGCTCAATCCAGACAAACTGCCCGTAAAGCGTGTTTGCAGCTAATTCGATCGCGTTCAAGAAGGCGAGGATGGCACTGAAGGCTATGTAATAGTTTTTGTGGGGCTGACGCGACCGCCTCAGATAGTATATCGATTGGGCGCACAACGTGAGTTGGATACCTGTTATGTTTTTCGAATCAAAAATTCTCAAGTAACACTGGTTCAAGTTATAGTCCAACGCGTCACTCACCATAAAGAATGTTACTAAATGAATTCCCGATATAAAGGGAACGTTGGAGGATCAAGCCTTCTGGAGCCATTTCTTCAAGTATTTGGGTGGGGGAAGGAGAAAGGGAACCACTTCGAAACGAATCGCAGACTCGTCATATATCAATCCCGAATCTGCCCACAACAGTTGTGTATTCAGTCAAGGGCAAGGAACCATGTCTTCTTCCCCTTCACGTGTGGCGTTCCCTTCACCTCTGAATCCTCCCAGACCATCTTCCAGACCTTCTGACCTCACATAAAGTCGCCTTTTTGGCCTGAGCCTGACCCATTTTTGAGGGTCTCTCCAGTGAAAACTTGCTTTTCCATCAAGGGATGTGGGTTTTAACTCCAAATGGACTGATTAGGGCCTGAAAACCTTGTTTGTGCCGGACAGATGAGGGAAGATGGCGCTGAAGGGTTCGTACTCCATGGGAACCAACTATCTTATCTTTGCGCAGGGTGCGTTCTGCCTGGCGCAACTTTCCCTTTGAACCTGTAGAAATGCGCTCTTTGGTTTGGAAAAAAGGTCGGGGAACCGACAGCGTGCCCGAGCTCTACAAGTTAGTGGTGAAAAAGGGCCTTTGTGAAATTGATAACCATCGCTGAAGAAGTTCAGCCATTTCTCGTATACCCGCGAATGGCCATTCTATTGGTGGTGTCTACCGTTACAGCATTCAATTGCTACAGAGACATATGCATGCAAAATGCAAATCCCTGCCAGGCGTCAGTACTTTCATGGGCGCTAATAAGGAACTACCTTCTCCCCGTCAGCTGCCAGTGTAATCCCCTGGTATGCCATCCCAATGCAGCTACTTACCATCACTAGGACCTGGTGGTTCCGACAGACGACATAAAATCACCAATTGGCGGAGGTAAGATTGTGTCGAAGTCTGAGTGATCAATTCTAGCGAGACTCACTGTTTTGCTGATTGTAGACTTGCTCTAGCCTACGACGATCATCTCGGGCCTTGGTAATCATTTTTTCTCGTTCGGATGCACTGCAGTTCCTTCGACTCAGTCTGACATACCCCCAAGAAGTCAAGAAGCTCAGGAGGGCTCGACTGTCAAGACGCCGAAGCCTGTAAAGTTACCAAGTTTAGCCGCCGGTAAGGTATCACCGTCATTCTATTGCTTGTTATCTCTCAATCCAATTTGCCATATTGATTGTTACCTTCAAGCTCCATGAACAATCCAGAGTCTTAAGTAGTACCTGCCAACAAATAGGCATCAGGTTTTGGGAGACCTTGGGGCTGACTCTCGACATCCTAGTCACCGTGTCGAGGACTGCTTTTCATGTAAGTAATGTATATATATTTGTCTAGGAGATTGACGTTAACCTATGGCAGTTTAACAGGTGTCTTGGGTTCCTTCTGGAGAAATCCTGTTAGCAGTTACGCCCAAATCATCGTCTGGGTACATCTATTTTTAGACCAGCGTTTAGCAACACCACCCAGAGTAACATACCGCGCGGACGTTGGAGACCACTAGGCATCATGCTCAACAAATCCTATGGAGATGTTAGTAGTTACGATGGGTTGGTTGAGTTGTCTCTCCCCAAAAATTATGGACAGACATTTCAACATTCCATGTCCGAGGTGATGTGAGTCCAACCTCTCCGATGCGAGTCGTCACGTCTACTTCCAGTTCCTCAAGATTTGCGTTGAACATAAAAAAACCATATATTGCCTGTGTAAACAAATTTGGTCTGAAGAACATGAAGGAATATTTTAGAGCCCCGCAAAAGTGAGTCTCAGAAAGTCAAGGGCCATAGCCACCCATATGAAGTTACTATCGTAGCGCGGGGGACGGTCGGAGCCGTGAAGAGAGCAACGAACGGCTATATCTACAGAGACAAAATAGGTTCCTCCTGGGAAGTCCGAAAAGGGCCCTCAAAGTGTTCCGTCTGCCATGTCATCTCAAGGATCTGCTTGGGACCTGCCAAAATAAGGACGACAATTAGCCCGTCACCAATCTAAGCCACCCCTTAATCCGCCCGCGAACAGCAGTTTGTGTGAAGTCGTGTAGAAACATCATACCGGCCCCCTCTCTAAGTTCAGAAACACATTGATTAATTCACATCTGGAACGTGTTCCCACCTCTTCATTTAATCAGATTTGTCTGCATTCTCGGTTCGTGAGGTGGGAGGAAATATAGCCTGTGGCCTGAAGGTTTGAGGACCGGTTCCGATTTGATATTGAACGTTTTGAGACTGACTCGGATTCATTTGAGCCATCATATGGAGGGCACTGAAATTTATTTTTAATAGCACAAGGAAAATATGGATCCGAGGGAAAGCCTCGTATGGAGGCGTGTATATTTGGGAGCTGAGGAAGGGTATAAAATCTGCCAACGAACTTTACACGTAGAGGCACCAAAATCCCAGCCCAACTGATAACCATGAAGTTCCTAAACGCCGTCATAATCTTAAGTGCTTTGGTCGTCAGTGTAGCTGCTGCGCCACAAGGACAAGGTTCGTCAGATTTCTCACCTTTTGTGTCGACATCATCAACTTATCTGAATTCACCTTCAACAGGCCAGCACTCAGACTCGGATCCTGGACCACCCTGCCCAACCTCAACGGATGGACCTACGCCCGAAGAATTCTTCAGCAGTTCAGCGAAGATATGTAAATAGGTTAGAATCTTCTTGTTGTTCACAAAGGGTCCTGGGTTGACGATGATATACTCCATCCATGACATAGGAACTCGGACCCTGTGTACTTCGTGTCAAGATCACGGAGGATTTGGCGGACAAGATTTGACACCCCCGCAACGCTAATCACAATTAATAGCACAAGCAGTGGGATACAGCCCCCAAACTAATACGCACCACATTATTCTGCGTCTGTATATTATACGTAGTAAATTAATTATACTCGTTAATAAAACGCAACACTTCCATTTCGCAGACAGGCCTCACGAATCAGGTCCAACGCGATTTGGAATAATTCTATCTCGATTCGGCAAATCCCGAATGAATCAATCGGAGTTTGAAGCCCGTCGGCACCTCGGTGACCGACCGTTCCAACAGGTTCAACACCAACCACGACGACCAGCAATGACTGTAAATCAGAAATTTTCTCAAATCCAGATATCCCAGACACAGAGCTTGGGTTAAGCATTCTGCTCCGGACCGTAAAATGGAGGGACACATCGACGTCGCGGTTGTCATTCAAAATCCGGAAAGCTGAAACTTGGCCGGTTTTTCCTTCCAGTTTTCCTTCCTGGACAATTCGGCGAACCTGGCCCTCCAATGAAATTGGAAGTTACACCTACGGGTGGTTACCATGTATGGGCTATCTATCGGACCTTGAGAAAGACTCAACCACACTCAAAATATCTGGCGTTCTCCTGATAATTCAAACAGGTCTGTACCAGAAACTGCATATTTCTCAATTCAAAGAGTTTAATCCCAACTTTACATAGGACTCTCTGTGATTCAAATATATCAGCGTTGCTTTGACCCCTGTATATGACAACACATTTCTCAGGTCGATTAGACATGGGAACGGTATTTTGAATCGCCTTGGTGTCTCCCAGCCGCGAATCTCTCGTCGAGGGATCTGTAGTGGCTCCGAATTACTAAACGGAAGTAAGCATCGCCGGACGATTTCATCTGACAGGTTTCGTAGAACACTAAACTTTAAAATAGCGACCGGGTCTTAACACACGAAATGTATACCCTACCCATACCCAAACCATCAGCCCATGCCTCTTTTTCTCACCTACAACGCTCTCAGCCAGGATGAAAGGAACGAGACATATTCAGATGACGGTGAGCTTCTCGTAGCACGTATCGTTTGCGAATAGCATGAATTGATGTATTTGTAGAAACCCCAACTGAACCAAAATCTAAGGGAACGTGGAGCTCATGGCTCCATGATTTCTCTTTGGTGATCATCCTTGCCTGCACATTCATCGACAGTCTCATCTGTATTGGGATTCTAAGTGGAAAGTTTGAGATTGGTTCTTCGTCATCCAAGTCTCTCGCAGACCTTGAAATACGAAGTCCATACATCAATTTGGATAAACTCTACAGGAACGCATCGTTCCCCAGGACTCAGCACGAACGGATTATTAACCATTCAAGGGCCTTCTATCAGGTATCCTCATCCAAACCCAACACTGTCCTGCCGCCATACCTTGACATGCGTCTTTCGAACATTGGGATGGCCCCTATCTACAAACGTCGGTTGCTCCTCGACTCATCTGTGAGCAAACTCATCAATTTCTTTTTTTATCTTATGCTTATCTTACACTTACTCCACGTACAGACCTCGACGATAGCTCAGTTCCGAGTGATGGATTTCGGTTTCGAAAACTGCTCTCTAGCAGTCAGCATCCCCCCTCGGAACGAGACGTCCGCTATCCTTTCCGGATTAGGACGGCCACCGACGATTGAGATCTGGTCGTTACCTGCCATGTCCAGGGGCCTGGATTTTAAACGCCTCACATGGGCCAATAAGCCGAAGGGCAAAGTCTTATTTTATTCCCTCCCGGTGGAGTACGGAAGCACGACAGAGACGCCTAAGTTCCACTGCGCGTCGATGACATACCCAACGTTCGAGATCTCCTGTCCGTCCCCTGATTGTCACGTCGATATTATGGGCGTCGGGAAGGGTTCATCTGGTGAGTAAATTATCAGATAAGCGATATACCATGTACTAAAAGAGTCTTAGGACTTCATATGTGGCAATATCAGTCAATTTGAATTTTTTATTGTCGATCATACCATTACAAAGTAAACTATTGAAAATTAATCTTTGGGCGGGGCATTGAAGTGATGATAAGTTATAATTGTTGATCATTAGCGATGTCAACTAAGCTACCACATGTTCGGACGAGCTGGTTGATTGAGAAACCTGCAGGACACGATTTCAATCGAGCTTTTGAAACAACAAAGGAACCGACAAACCTATCCAACCGTTTGGACTTCCAAAGCGAGACCCAGGCATCCCAATCTGAGTCCATCTCAGGAAACACGGCCTGCCAGTCCAGACACTCATGCAGCGATCCCTCCCGTTCTAGATCAAAGTCTCGCTGCATGAAATCGCCCGGCTCCAACGTCAGATCCGCACGGCAAAGCGCCCATTGACGTAAATAATTTGCGCAGTGCTGGACATGTTCCAATGAGTGATGTGGCTTGGCGTTCGAGAGGCCGTGTCCTCGAATCTCGTCCTTGAATGATTCGATGCAATGAAGCTCGTGGAACATAGGTAATAGGGCCGCATGTTTATCAGGGCCAAGGCGTACGGAGGCCATGCTCTCTACGTTTTGTTCGTTCCATTCGTGCGGCGATTCAGGCTCGTCGATGGCGTAATGAACACTTTCCTCAACTTGAAGGGTAACCTTCTTGAGCGGGAGTGACCAGCGCTCAGGATAGTCTTCGATGGAGTAGGCTAGGATTTAATTAAGATGTCAATGAGCAATGTGAAGGCTTCTTTTGAACTTACTGTAATCTTTGCCGTAGACATTTGTCGATGGCGGGTCCAGACGTTCGTTTCTTGTAGATAGTTGAATAACGGATAAGTTCGTAACTTGGATCAACTTCGAAGTGAACAACAAGGATACCAAGACGAAAGAAAGGACGAGCAATAGAGATGGTTGACTTTGAGGTTTCGCCATCAATCCATGAGTCACTTTTTCGACCGCGTTATCCTGCCCTTGGACCATGCCAGTGGGTTAAATACATATATAAGTTTACATCGGGGGCTGTAAGATACGAATGTCAGTAACGAGATTTGCTGAAATTGACATTGAAACAAACCATATGCAAATGACTCCTCAATCGACGATCCAAAACGAAACCCAAGGGCCAATGTCCATAGGTATTTGTGAGTGAGCCCAAAATAGGTGCTTTGAATCACTCCGCAACGCGTCCGGGAACTGGCAACGAGATTTCGTGGGACGAGGCGAATGTGCCTTGCTCTCACGGCAAGAATAAGCAGTGCGACATTTCTCACGCAGATTAAGGTTCTCCGACGAGGTTTCAATCGATTTAAATAATAAGATCTTTGTTGACAGCGCGATAGAAATACTCTTTTCCTGGTTTAACACGTTCTGTTTGTCAAAATAGGTGTTCAGTTATGTCTGGCGTCACAATCCGTCGTATCGAAAAACTCACAGGCAAGTAGTAATCGAACCCTCGATTCTGTTCTGTTTGAACTGATATCGACTCTCAGATAAAGAAACTGATGATATTGTCGCCATGTTGGTCCGCGGTTACGATGATAGTGAGCAGGCTTTTGAATAACTCGAGATCCGTCCTGCGCGCTGAGGTGCCAACTTTATTGAGACCCCGCTATCCCTGCTATGACCGGTGGCAAAAATGAATTGAGAGACCCGTTATTCAGAGCCATGCTCCGCGCCGGTGACCTCGCTGGCGAGTTATACGTCGTGGAGAATGACGGCCATGAGATCCTCTCGATGGCGCTCTGGTATCCTCCTGGAACAAGCATGTTCAGTACGTAAGTAGCAATTCGTTTGAGGGTACCATACCGGTGATGACCCCTTCGAACGTTATAGCGAAGAAGAACGCAACCTCGGGTACAATCAATTGATGAGTAAATTGGATGAAGAGACCCTCGACTGGTGGAAGAATTCGGTATGTTCAAGCAATAAAACCCCTCCGATCGATCACCCATTCTGGGAATCTAGTACGGCGGGTTGACTGGAGAATTCATCAAAACCTGGTTACCCAAGGTATCATTGGGTTCTAGTTCATCGTTCCACCACGTTCTGATCAGGCGTCGAAAAGTCTCCGACCGACTGTTGGTGGTTGAATATACTTGGGACTGACCCCGACCACCAACGGAAAGGCTACGCGACCTTGTTGCTCAATGACGGCCTCAAAAAGGTATATCTGACGCGTTTTTCGTGGCTTCATCTTGAAATGGAGACACGCTTTAGATACCTTCCCCGAACTTGATCGGATTCTGTTCGACTAGTGAGGAAAACGTAAGTTCCCTCCAGTTGTGTAACAGTTTCATGAAATTACTGACGTTGAAACCAGGCCAAATTCTACACCAATGTTGGATTCCCCGAACGCAAGAGAATGGAAATGCCGACGTCGCGATACGGAAGTTTTCCGGTATTCGGCCACTCTCGCGATATTTGACATAGTATGAAGCACACACTGAGCATCTGTTAATATTTTCACCTATATAACATCGTTATTCAATGATAACATTGTGTCGAGTCTTTTTTCGAGTTTCTCGGAAGCGCCGCGTGGCTTTTCCAATCTCGGTTGGTGTAACCCTAAGGTATAGAATGCGTTCTGTGGTTCCTGAAGACATCCCTGCAGCTTGTAAAAGCACAAATTATGGAGGAATAAGATAGCGAGGCCCGGAAGTTGGTGGTAATAGTAGTGTTCAACGTTACTCGCACCGGAAACCAATGAACGGAGCCAATTCCGGAGATGGCCGCGAAATAATTTCGGAGAATGAATTTATCTCGCTGCCGCTCCGGGTATCCGGCATCTTTGGGCCGTCCCTTTGAACTTGCCTTTGACGGAATTCATAGTTTTGTACCTACCAACTGTTTCCTTTCTTCAAAAATTTCACTCCACTTGAAGCTGCGGAACCTTTTTTTCTCGGCGTTGGTGTGGATAAAAATGGTGCGACCAAGTGTTACAATTATAAACTCGTCAAAAATTCGTACATAGGTTTTTGCATTGCACTGGAAAGTGCAGAGCGTGGCGGACAACTCCTAGACCGCATGCCATCCAGTTTTCGAGGATCTCCATCCATGCAATACTCCATCTGGGGTATAGTAGGTAGACAGTAATTTTTAGCAATCACTGATATTAATGGCCCAACTTATCTCGATATTTCTATGTCGGAGTGCCTCGGAGAATGGCCAATTGGGCGCTGTACGCCGAGGGAGGTTTGACTCTGAGAGCCAAACCAGGTACAGAATCGGGATATCCCTTATATGGATTATTCAATGTAGCGTAAATGTTCCATCCAATTAAACAGGTCCCCTATTTAGGTTGTGCGATTTTCAGGCGAAGCAGCGTCCAACCTCCCAGCTAATGATGGCGCCTTCCGATTCAGCCAGACTATCGAATCCGAGAAGAGTCTCTTTGAAAACGATTGTACTTTTTCTCGCTGTCTGTTTAAAATTTCTAGGCTTTCTCCTTCTTGGAAGTTTCATACGGCGTAACTTCAAAGAATACAGTTCGTCTTGTGGTAGAAAATCTCTGCGTATAGTCAGTATAGGACTGACGTCCAGGTTATCAGGCTACTTGGACGACAACTATCCTCGAGAATGGCAAATAAACACTGGGGGATCCGTGAAGATGCCATTCGAAGACTCCGCGTGGTTCAACTTCGAGAAATCCCATCTAGGCGCCGCTCTTTGGGATTCCCAAACACCAGGAAACGGTACAATCTATCTCGGCCGCCAGAGTAGGCCCTTCAGTATCGCAATGTTCCACGAAATTCGATGTATATCCTATCTGCGTCAAGAAACCCTTCTCAGCCACCAAATGCGGGAAATGAACAAAGCCTATACCCCGAGTAGGCTTACGTCCCATTGCCTCAACTATCTAAGGCAGATGGCTCTATGTCGCGCGGATATAGACTTGGAGCCTGTTTCGATTCTACCCCCTTCCGTTCACGAGTACGAATACAGATGCAATAATTGGACGGCTGTCTACGAGGCGGTGGAGGAGAATCAACTCGAAGCTTTCGCAAGAAAGGGTGAGTATTTCATCCACCAATCCTCGCTATTTCCTACCTAATCTTGATAATTGTGGCAGGTCTAAAAGCACTTGATTGATTATTTACACTGTACTGTCTATGAGGTTTCCGAAAATTTCCTTCCACAGGCAAGGGTGTAAGCCGTTCCAGCGGCTAAATGATATCACCACATGAATTTCTCTCGAGCGCAACGTCCATGTGCAAACGTCAAAGAGAAATCAAGGCGCCCCAAATACTCGTCCCAAATCCGGTACTTATATTTTTACACTCGCTACTCCGTGTTCCTAGCGATCTTTTTTTTTCTCAGTCTCGTTTTTATGATACGGATCTGTAGAGTATGATGAGGAGATAAAAGCGATACATAGTGTATTTGTACTATAATAAGCCGACGGACAGTATGATAACGCGCCCACAACCAATCATGACGTAGGATAATACATATTACATACTTGCTGTGCCTTACTGTCAAACCCAGACGGCTTTCGATACTTCCAGATACTTCCGGGTAACGAGGTCAAAGGCCCCCGATCAGGGCTTGTCAAGGACTAATTTGAGGTACGCTCAACTGACTCCTGAAACGCCTTTCGAATGCAAAAAGAAATACGAGACAAGCTGTGCGAGTCAGTATAACGCGTCGATTTATCAAACAATTTACTGATGAGAAAAGAGCCTGAGAGACAGAATTTCTCGGACAATCCCAAAACCATCCAACCCGCCGGCTCTTTTTGTCCCTCTGTCTTCGTTGACAAGTCGTCGCCTCGCGTTCCCACTGTCCTACAGCGCACATCTGTAACTGCTCCGGCTGCGTGCCTCCCGCCGGATTATCCACACGGACGGAGCGTCTCCGGGATGATAACATAGCCATGCCAACGAACAGTGGTAGCCTTGAGGCCTGAAGATTTAGACATCAAATTTAGTGGGCCACAGCAGCAGTACGTAAGTTATCATAACATCGGACTCCGAGTGCGCCTGAATCCTAGTTCTCAGCTTGTTCTCAGCAGTAAAAATCATACTGAGAAAATCAGATACTACATGGAAAAGACACACGAAAAAATCGGATGGGAACGTTGAAATTGGATCTAATATCCACATCCCACATATGTATACATTTGCTTAATAGAAAACGATTACACGGCCTGAGAACGTTGTGAGAACGTTTTGTCTCCTGCCTCCTTGTGAAACTACTCAATGGCTTGGCGGTACCGTCGGCGCTTCCCGAAAAGCGTCCGCTCGGCGCCTAATCAGCTTTTTACCGATTCAGGGGGTGAGAAGTGAACTTTTTGAAAAGACCTTTTTAGGTATCTTCAAAGGTTATCAGGTTTAGAAGCACAAACAATTTTGTGATCGCGAGCCGCCATGCTTTGGCGTAAGGTTTTTTTTTGTTGCATATGAATATTTGTGACACAGAATGGGAAAATGATGTTGATGCTTTTTCCATGTCATAGGCCGCCTCTACACCCCTACATAGCGAGTACCAAGCAGATACATTTGAATCGTTCACCGCCAGTTCAATTTCTCATGTTCCTGGATCGCTCAGAACCATGGAACCGCACGGGATCCTGAAATCTCGTGATGGCCTTTCAACATGAACGTCGAGCCCCAGCATGATGGTTGACGATCTTCGACGATACGTGAAATAATGGAAAGCCACAAATCCATGTAGTCAGCACTCGGAACAGCTTAAAACTCAAAACCCTGAACCGATGAATCATGATAAGCGAGGAAGCTAATTCGGATTCGAAGTGTGGTAACAGCACACACACACACAATAACATACAGTACCCTTGCATTTACATTGAAGGCCCCAAAAAGAGAAAAGAAAAGGAAAAAAGAAAAAAGAAAAGAAGAAGAGGAAGAAGAGGCTTTCTCTAACATTCGATGTTCGGCAAATACAGGTTGTGTGGTGAAGCCTACAGGAATGGTCGAATTGAGTCTCCATAGTATGACTGATATCAGAAAATTCGCACATTGTATATACAATATAGAGAGACACTGGGGGGTCATGAAGAGTTTTGTGATGGTTTGCGTAAGGGATGAATCTGGATGAAGAAAGAACTTTGAGGCCAGCCTGAGGGGCTTGGCTGCTGACGAACAGAAATTATCTGATAAGATAAGATCAAACCCCCTTGGTTGAACGGCTCTCTGTCGGTTCAATGCACATCTTTTTGTCTTGTTCTTCCACATCACCAACAGGCGCCAGAATACTCCATGTATCGCTGGCATTCCAAACCCATCCGTATATCAAGTAAAGACTGAACCAGAGGGGCCAAGACGAGGAATATGCTGCGCTACAGTCAGACACTTGGGTCGCGAATACCTCATCGGACTCGGCTGTTGATTGGAAGTCTGCCGGCTCGGAGGTATCTTCATTCGAGTCCAGTGGTACAAAACCAGCAGCAGGAAGAGGTCGAAGACTTTGGACGATACAGCATTATTCTTCCTGAGGAACCGTTTGTATTCGGAGTCTCGCACATCAAGCAACGGACGGTGCCCGACCACATTGCGAGGCCTCCATATACCCTCAATGAGGACGGCAGCCCACCAGATGACGGACCCAAAGCCAACGCAGGCAAGATCAAGCTGGGAGGAAAGGACGAGATTCTGTTGCGCCAGTCAGCGGCATTGGCGAAGAAAGTCAGAGAGTTTGCTGGTACCCAAGCTCAGGTAAGCCTTGTCAGATTATTTTCTTTGCTGGACATCGTAGTGACGATTCTGCAGGTTGGAGCCACTACAAATGCGATTGACGCTGCTATTCATAACTTTATAATATCGCATTCTGCGTATCCATCTCCACTACGATATCTTGGCTTCCCTCGATCGTGTTGTACAAGGTAAGTAAAACAAATTCTTTCGCGTTTCTGAAAACGAAACTGAGATGATCCTTGCTCGTAGTGTCAACAATATCATAGTCCATGGCATTCCTGACGAGTTCGCCTTGTTTTATTTATTTATCTTCATCTATATGAACGTAACACCAAATACAGTCGACCACTCGAAGATGGAGACATCATCAACATTGACATCACCATATTTCTCAACGGATTCCACGGTGACACGTCGCAGACATTCCTAGTTGGCGACGTTGTGGGTTCATTTTTCTCAATTTCACTCTTTTAAGATTCATTGACCCCTTTTCCTACCAGGACACCCCAGGTAAAGAATTGGTCGAAATCACGAACAAGGCACTCGAACTAGGCATCGCCGCCTGTGGCCCTGGCAAACCATTCAGAGACATTGGGACAGCAATCCATCGTTTCCTCTTGGACAAGGATTATTCAGTCTCTCCCAGTTTCACAGGACATGGGATAGGGAAGGTATTCCACAGCGCACCCTGGATCCTGCATCACTGTTCGTCCCGTTGTTCCCTTCCTGCCACATTCTGAATAACTTGCTAATGAATGTGTAGTAAACGATGAGCCCGACATAATGGAGCCTGGACACTGTTTTACGATCGAAGTGAGTATTCGACCTATCGGCACATAGCACTTTTTGAGCCTCAACAAAAAAATCAGCCGGCTATAATACAGGGCACGAACCCTCGAGGTTGGATTTTCCCTGACGGATGGACAGCATCAACAGAGGTTCGTAATTTTACTCGTTAATATTTGCCCAAGATTCTTATCAAGATTACTCGACAGAATTGCGCTCGTAGCGCTCAAGCGGAACATATGGTACTAATCACTGAACACGGAGCAGAGGTCCTGACAAGGTAAAGGACGATGGAGCGATGACAATGTAGCTATAATTTATTATACACATTTTAAATATGGACTACTTTTATATCAAGGCTAGCAAAACCCTCATTGGAAACTAATCATAACAGAAAGCAAAAAAAAAAAGAGAGATAAAAGTAGCATGAATGCAGAGAGAGAGAGAGAGAAACCGAAGCCAGTAAAAAGAACAGGGAAGAAGAAAAAAGAGACGACTAACTAATCATGAAGAGCCACCTATCCGCTCGTGAAGGAAATTCAAGAGAATCTGTGTAATATCTACTGAAGGTTTCCCAATGATCGTATCGCTTGCCACCATGATTGGCTTGGATTTTGTGATGAGCGACTGCAGATCACCCGCCATCTCGCCCGTCATCCCTCTTCGCAATCGTTCTGCCATCGTCATCGATGGCCGTGCAGCTGGTGGCCTCGCCTTGCCACCCTCCTGCCGAGAGATATCCATCCCTCCTTGCCCGTCATCCATCTCGGCGTCCGCGGGCGGTACGTCGAAATCGGGCTTGGAGAGCCACATCGCGAGTTGTGTGACGGAGTAAAGTAGGATTTCTTCTAGGTTCTGTCGGATGATGATGACACCCCGTTTCACATCTAACGCAGTTGTGTATGAACCCGGTAAAGCTGAAGGGTCGGTGACTTTTTGTGCAGGTGGTCGCTGGACAAGATTACGGAGGAGGTCTAATGAGCGATTTCCCAACTCAAGAAGCGTGCCCAACGAAGCTGGCTCGCCAAGGACAACTTTAGAGTGCTAGAATAACTCACAGGTTAGTTTTGTTCAGTAGATTAAGGTGAAATGACAACATACCGGCACAATCAAAGCCTCACCAATAGGCCAATCTTCCACTCCTCGGGACAGAACAGAATCCGCTTTGCTGATCGTGACCAGAGTGCCTACCAAATTCGTTGAAACTTGGTACAGCCGATGAATTAAATGAGCGACATATGGTCGCTTCATCGGGTCAGATTCACTTTGCGCCTTTTCGAATCGGACCCTCTCATCATGAGTCACGGGTTCGTATAGGGTAGCGAGGTGGTTGGGATGTGTGATTGCGTAGTTGACCTGCTGGAGGAGATGTAACGCGCGATTTGTGAAACCACGAAGGACCACCTCAACTACAGAGTCTGATTTGGCCGATTTGGCAGAAGCAGGAACACTTGAAGCGACAGCGTAGAAAAGATTGATGATCTGGTCGATTTCCTCCAGCAAAGGCAGGGTAATAGGGTCTCCTATTGTCCACGACAGTGTGCGTGTAATCTGGTCTCCGTAAAGCTGGACAAACCCGCAAGCATCAGCCTCGAAGTAATGATTCTGCCTTCCAAGGGCTGTGATAACCGAAGCGACTATCGACACCATGGAACAATATGCAATGTGTGCTGGGCTTCGCTGGCCTGGAATTTCCGGCAAAACGATGTCGATCTTTCCGGAACTGATGGCAGAGGAGATAGTGTTGTTGCTATAGGCTGACAAAACGCCTTCACTGGCGAGTCGTTCAGCAGCAGCGGGGTTCGAGGCTAGGGACATGTGGAAAAGGAGGAGGTGAGGAGAATATAGAGGTTCCTTCCGAGAAAGGAGGAGAGGCAGGTCGGAGAAGCCCACAAGGTCAACGTACACGAAGAGTTCCAAACTGGCCCTGATGATATCGGTTTCTTGACACCTCGTCAGCCAAACCGCGGCCGAGACGTCGGTATCTGGTCGACTGCATTGTTCGAAAACAGCCACCAAAAGCTCCATGTCCCGATCGACATCAATATCCCTCCTGCTCCGCGCCGACCCAAAAACGATTCGGAGGGAATCAATGACGAATTCGAGAATCGTTTCCACTGCTTGAGAGAATATCTTTCGCTGTTTGGAATCCAGTGCCTTGGGTCGATTCATGATACTCCTCCCTTGTTTGCAACAGAAGAAGACGATCTGCAAAAGCACACGATGGAACGGGTTGGGTTGATTCGCGAGGAACGATCTTCTGGGTGATTGGCTTTCGTTGAGGATGGTACTACGAACACTGGACACCAGCTCTATGAAAGATCCAATCTCCGGTGCTTTATCCGAATTCGAAAACCACGCGACTTCCAACAAAGCCAAGATCAGCGAAAGTCTTGCACCATGGATGGCAGCCATCATATCTCCCTCTCGTGTCTCTGCAGCGATGCCAAATGAGATCGGAGCGGCAATAGCCAGTACGTGTGGCCGAATAACCGTATCTGTTCGCAAGTAGGGAACAGCCTGCTTGATCAAACTGACCCATGATTCAAGTAAAGCCGATTGCGCGTGCACGAGCGACAGGTTCAGGTTGATCGACAACAAGAGCAACTCTGCCTCTTCCGCGGGATCGCCCATTGAATCTTCCTTTGGCGGATATGCTTGCAAGCGACTTCGAAGTAATGGCATGGAAAACGCGAAATTATCTCCGTAATCCCGCTCCCAAACAGACTCTTGAAGCTCTAGTTGTTGGAGAGTCAACCCTACAAAATTTGTTTTGAGCATCTCGGTCAACTGATCATGCATCTTGGGTTCGTAGGAGCTGGCGGAAGCCTCCGATAGGACATCCGAGAGTTGATCCTGATCCTTGAGGACAGTTTCAAGACGGAGATAGCTCTCTGGTTTTGTGAGAGGCACTTTACTCCCATGCAGCTGAAGATGTATGCCGATGTCGCAGGTGATGATGTGGGTTGCAAACGATTTGGCCAATAAAAGATAAGCGTGATGTTGAACAGCGTTGTAGAAATTCGAATGTCGAACTCTATCAACAACCACAATGTGACTCGTCTCGTAAGGCGGAACCGGGTCCAGTTCCTTGGAAGCGATGGAAACTACGATCTCCCAAAAATTCTTGTCTTTCCGGAGGGCTTCAACAACGCTTTTGTGCTCCAGAGCATGCTGCCACACCGTGTCTAGGAAACGGAGAACGCATGATAGGAGGAGAGGGTTCGTCGTCCAAAGATCCTCCCATGTCACCAGAATTTCCCGAGCGGCGTCAAGGGCACTGCGATTAGTCGAGCGACCAGGTCCCTCATCCTTCTTCTTCTCATCCTCTTTATCTTTGATCTCCTTAAACTCGCCAGGCGTCCTCAATTTTCCAGTCACAAAAAGTGTGGCTAATGCTGGTTCTTTATCCACCGCCAACGTGATAAAGTTCCAGATAGTTTTCCGAAGTGCTAGTTCGTCGTAAGGATGTTGGACAATGCGAACAAGAGAAGCGACAGTGACGTCGGGATTAGAGAGGTGGCCAATGATGGTCGGTGGCGAAACTTGTGAGAGGGATAGCGAGGTGATGAGGGCACACAAGAGTTTCCCTGCCTCCACAGGGATGACGTTACCGACTTCTCTGCTCTTAATGTAGTTGGCCAGAATGTCAATGAGATCGCTCTTGATGTGAGTCGAATCATAAGTAGGCCCTCCATTGGTGCGAGCACACAAAGCTTGCTCCAACAGGCACGGTTTAGATGCCATGTCGGAGTTGATTTTGTGCACCAAGATCAGACGACATAGCTGGAGGTTGGACTGGAGGAGGAAGAGAAGCCGCCGGACATCACTGTGCCTCTTTGATGAATACAACATCCCGATGACTTGTTTGGACGTGGAGAGAGAGGAAACGAGGGGGTTGATGGTCGAAGTAGTAGCTTTGAACAACAAAGCGTCCACGATCGACTGGCTGAGCAGCGAAAACGGCCGATCCACCACTATGGGCGGGGAATGAATCAGGACTTGAGCATAGAGTGAAATAATTCGCGAGCTGATGTCGAATCGATCGCCCAGCTGGGCGTATTTCCAGCTCATATGTTCTACCCAAATTTCGGTATGCACAAACCGGGCGGCACGCAGCAAAACTTCCTCCTTGAGCTGTTGCAATTTGGTATTCTCAGGCTGGATTGACAGGAGAGCTTCCCTAAATAGCTGTCCGATGAGGTGGAGAAGTGACAGGGTCATCGTGTAATGGCCCGTCGCACGTTCTGCCGCCAAGGCCACAGAAGCAAACCCTGGAGAACGGTCTGAACCAAACAGGGTTGTGGCGGAGCGTATATAAAGCCAGACGCGATTGGCATAACTGGGGATGGCGAGGAGTGCAGAGAGGACGCTCATGGACGATGTGATAAGCTTGGTAGGCGAGTTGGTTGATGATGTCGCCTTCCCACTGCACCGCGACAAAGCCTCTTCCAGGATCAAGGTCGTGAGCTGAACCAAATCAGGAGGTTGGATTCCTGTATTTGTATGCGAAACCACCGGGTCGCCCTGTTCCAGTGATCTCATTAAAAGCTCGGCCTGGTCAGGATTGTCCTGAATAAGACTTCGCACAAGATCCAAAATATCAGTGACGATCGACTCGTCTCCTTCTGGATCCAACTCCATCCCCACATCCTCGATCTTCAATACCTTTGGCTGCTGCACGCCTGATTTATGAGTGGAAGAAGCGTCCTTGAAACTTCCACCAATCCCATAGTCCATTCTTCGTCGGTTAACGTAGTCTGTCAAGATCTCCAGTAAAACCTTCCACCCTGAATGCTTATGCTGCCAACAAACGACGATATGTTCGCCTCCATCACCACTCAGCAGTCGGCCAGTACTCTTTTGTGGCAGAAGGGAACCGCCTGGAAGTTTGATCGGTCGAAGATTATGGTATGTTAGGCCTGGGTTGGTGACGTTGTGCAGAACCTGGCCATATCGTTCTGTTTGACGTTCATACAAAGCATGTGCACCTGTACATGCGCTCATCGGAACGACTTGGGAATATGTCGCCAGTTTCGATAGGTAATGGTACACAAAACCATCACAGACCTCCCGCTCCTCCGAGATGATCACTTCCGACCTGTAATCCGCGGTGTACAACGGGTCTGTGTCGAGGAACCCGGCGCCAGTCATCGAGCGAAGGAGGCGGACGAGAGGTTTGACTTGAATTGGGAACCGTGATCTCGCGACGTCAATGAGGGCTCGGCGAGCGATGCCATGGTGCCAATCCATTCTCCAGAATTGGGCACAGATTCCAGCTACTGATGCACTTTCGCTGCGTCCGAACAATGCTATCCAAACTTCAACAAGGCCTTCGAAGTCTGGGACCATTTCTACTGGGACCATCTCCAAGAGTACACATATCAGTCCTATTTGAAGCCACGTGAGAAGTTAACATCTCCGGGACATAAACCATGATCGCACCTTTTACGACAGACCGGTAGGCTATAGCATTTGGGTCAGTGACTGAAGAACCTGTCCTCCACGCTACTGATGTGACAAACAACGGCGATTTGGTGAGAAGGTTGTGGATGAGTCCCAGCAATCCCACTTCAGGATTCAGACATGTCTTGGTCATCAAGGCATGTAGAGGCTCCCGTTCCTTGGTATATGAACGTCCAGCAGGTGGGTTGAGATGCGACATTAATGTCTGATACGCTTCTGGAATATTGGTCGTCTGGGCCGCGACTTCTGTCAATCGGTATACCACATATGTCCATGCAAGGTAGGTACAGGCATAGCGAGTATCGCCGTGGGACATAACGAGGTCGTGTACTCGCTTGAGCGTATCTGGTGATGTATAGTACGCGTCCGGATTCGAAGGTTGTTCTGTAAACTGGATCGAGTTGGGTACTCCGATTGTTTCGAGTTCCAAGACCTCGATGGTGATGAGAATCCACAGTGCGGCAGAGTCCTGCAGGAGTTGTTGACTTTCATCGTCGAGAAGCAATGTGTTGTTAACTTGAGTAGAACCCAGCGCTGTGCTGTAGGCCGCTTCAAAAATCAACAGCACCAAAGGCGCACTACACGACACATATCCCCACATCGACCAAAAGAGAACTTCCAACAATATAAGTTGTTCCCTCAAATTCAGCTTGGCCCATAATGTTGCATTCTTTGGGTCTTGCGCATATTGCTTTGGGAATTTCTCCTCGGTCCTGTTTAGGTATCGGCTCACAATGGATTGGGCGAATTTCTGTTCGTCAGAAATAACTTTCGGTATGAAGTCGGTGGCCACCTCGTATAAGGGATCGTCGTCGTTGACTTTGGCGCGAAGTAAAGGGATGAGGACACGAAGGGCATAAAGACGTTCTGAATGGTAGAACGGGCCAATAGCTTCCACGAGTTGGTCTGTCGAGGAAGGGTCCGAGTTCGGTGGCATGCCTTGGTCGTAAAGAAAGGAGCGTAGCAGAATTAGGGCTTGAATTTCATCGATTTTGAACTTTTGGCTGATGGCGAGTGCAATATCCTTGTTTCCTTCATCGACGCGAAGAACGACCCCGTCGGCCAAAGTTACGGAGCCGCTTTCAAGGAGTTTCTTGGAGGCATCAGAGGGCTTCCCAAATGGCTCTGTGACATTACTCAGTTGTGCCTTGCGTGGTTCAAGATATTCTTTGATCTGGCTGGGACGAACACTGTCCTGTTGTCCAGAAAGGATGAAATGGAGTTGTGAGTATGTTCTGGAGCAAAACAAATCAGAATAAGACGCGTCAAAAGGATTCAGAGAGATTCGTACACATCGATCAAGTCTGAGCGCGTCGAAGATTCGCCAGACATGATGTCGGGACAAGAGACAGACGGTGGCGACAATGTTCTCGACGTTGTTCCAAACATCGACAAGGGTTGTTTGTTTCGAACGGATTTGACAAGCATACTTCCATTTATGGAAGCTCATTCGGCTTGGCGCGCCTCGGTTTATGAAAACAGAAAACAAATCTCAGAAACTCAAGCGCTCAAAGCTACTTTCACAAATTTCATAGAAATTTCAGAGCAATTTAATCTATTAAGAAACCATAAGGATCTCTCACTCTTTTTCTAAAAATCGGCGCCCTTTAGTACCTGAAAGGCACTATAACCTGTTTTTTCTACTTTTCAGGCTCCAGATACCACTCGACGATAAGTAAATTGAAGGTCACTTAAGCAACTTGAAAGGTTATCATTGTGTGGTGTTAAGTAGACGTTCAAATGTAGGTAAGAAGAAGGTGTGAAAGTCAAGGACAGCAAAAAAGCACAAATCATTAAACGGAGAAAGAAAAAATACACATCTCTAGCTTGAGAATGGGCCAACACGTTTTGCCATGCTCCATTATCTGCCTCCACGAAGCGCCAAAACCAAATGTAGCACTGCTCCTGCCGTAATGTTGAAATCCTTCGCGGTCTTATCGTCGTTCCTGCATATCAGTGAGATCTTGAGAACACAATTTCATCGCACTGATCAAAGGATCGCGTACATTTGACGACCACCGAAGATAAGACGCTGCTGAGGAGGTGGTACACCTGACTGTTCTTCAACTTTCTCCTTTATTCTCGTGATCTGAGAAGGATGGACACGATAAGTTCACGTCGACGTTGAGGCTGATCAATAAGTGAACCTTATCTTCAGGATCGATGTCGAGTTCGATCTGGACAGGAAGGCATGTAAGCAATAATATCGCTCAAGTTTGTTCTTCCATGGCAGCTGGACGAGTTCAATTCACCTCTTTGCCTGTCAATGTCTTATGGATTAAAGAGAAGTCACATTAACATTTGGCGCGTATGTTGATCAGATGAACTCACCTTGACTTTAATCAACATCTTGGAAGTTTCCTGGAAAGTTTCGATAGAATAAAGTAGGCGTAGAAGTGCGAAGCCAAGGTTGACCGTAGAGTGGCAAGTTTGTGTGTTAGAGAAAGGGTCGTTGACTCGAAATCTAGTCACCCTCAGTAATTAAGGTCACATGACCACGTTTGGTTTCCCGACGAACTCAGAGCCGGTCCGGATCTGAATCAGCGCCTCTTGCTCTGCTCCTCCACAGTGGTGACTTTTGAAGTTTTTGAAAACAATTTCATGGTTTCAACTTTCAACTTATCATATACACCCTCCGTACTGCGCCATCACGGCCTCGATATTATCCTCAAGGTTCATTTGATGGTTGACCCATTGACTGAATCGCGCGACGGGTTGGCGACGGGTACGCGGATATGGACCCAATACATACCAGTCTGGCTAGGGGTGACTCCGTGTACCACATATCAAATGAGCTCAAAGGCAAATAAGCAAACCCTCATCGACATGCTTTGTTTTAACTTTTCAGCCAGAACGATCGGTACAGTTGTCCAAATATCGTGGTCTTGGCGAAAAACATGGTCACCCTTCAATCTGGTTCAATTGGAGCTGTAAAAATAGCAGCACAACGATCCCGGGATCTCGTTTACGCCCCATGCAAAACAAGCCCCATGGTCGTCCAGTTTCCTCAAACAAGCGAAGATTTCCTTTGCTCTTTTGTTGCAATTACCATCTTCGCACTCTCACCCGAGAAAAATGATGATAAACCCCACATTTCCCCATGCCAGTACGGCAATCACTTCAAAAATCACCACAAGGCCAGAGATGTTTGCCAGAAAAGCATTTATATTGACACGGACGGACATGGAGCTCGTGGAATTGACTTCTTTCTAAACCGACTATCTTCCGCATTTCAAGTTCGATGACACGCCTGCTCCATATTTCAAGACCGTTTGGGGTTCGGAAAAGGTCGAACTGAATCCCAGTTCATCGATAATGCAACACAAAATGCAACGACTCGACCTTTTTTGAAGTTATTGAAGATGTTCTGTGACTTCTGTCTGTCATGTTGGGCAGACATCCGGACCGGCTGATCCCTTCCCCCTTATCGGTAAGTATGTGCTCAACACTGCATGATCGGTGTTATTCGCCTTAGAATACTCCCACCCTATAGCAACATAAGTACATGCAGCGGCCTGCCAGAGGTTGACAGCAGGGTCTAACAGGCCACCATCGCTCTAACCGCGTAATGCCGGGTTTCATGAATCATGCGGGGTTTTTGTGGAAGATGGTCTTTAGATCTCTAGACATACCCACCACCGATGTTTAAAAGGGATAGCTCTTCGAGGGGTTACTCCCGGTTACCCTTGGCTGAGCCCTCGAGCAGCACCTCCGAATTCATCGACATGTCCGATACTGGGCCCACCAAGTTTGCAAACGAGCGGGCGTTGGAGGCCCCGAACTTGCTCGTCACAGAGCTTGCCCTTCAAGATACGACTCCCTGGTACCAAAAGCCCAACCTGAGGTTCCTGTACCTCGTCTTCTTCCCGACATGCATTGGAGTTGAGATGACGAGCGGGTTGGTGTCCCTTCTGACGTCCTCATAACGATCGTCTGATCGAGTCATCCCTTATCATAGCTTCGACTCCTCTATGATGAACGGTTTGCAAGCAGTCAATTCATGGGATAAGTGTAAGTAATACTTTTCTTGCAATAATCCTATGAACAATGTTTGAACGACCATCCAGTCTACCACTCGCCTAGATCGACTCTCCTTGGCCTCATGTCCGCAATGTACTCCGCTGGCGCTATCGTCGCATTGCCCTTCGTCCCCATGGTATCGGATAACTGGGGTCGTCGTCGTGCCATTGTTCTCGGGAGTATCCTCATGCTCATCGGGGCAGCCATCCAAACTGCCGCCCAGAATTGTGAGCTTTATCCCTTATTTTTATTTTTATTTTTATTTGGATATCCTCAGTTTCTAAATAATTTGCAGTCGCTATGTTCGTCATTGCACGATTCATCCTCGGTCTTGGAATTCCCTTCGCTATTGTTGGAGCATCATCTCTGCTCGGAGGTTTGTGATGAAGGAATGATCTCTTGCTTCGTTTCTAAAATCTGTTTGACTCTAATAGAACTCGGACATCCAAAGGAACGTGCCATTCTTGGGTCACTTTTCAACTCATGTTACTTCATCGGTATGAACTATCTCTCAAATTCATCGCGGTCCTTGGTCTGACCCTCCCTGACAGGTGCGATTATTGCCGCTGGGATCACCTTAGGAACATTCCAGATGCCTAGCAACTGGGGATGGCGCATTCCATCACTCCTCCAAGTCATTCCGAGCGGTCTTCAGCTCTCGTTCATCTACTTCCTGCCCGAATCACCCCGTTGGTTGGTTTCGAAGGGTCGAGGTGAAGAAGCCATGGCCATTCTGGTCAAATATCATGCTGAGGGGGACGTCAAGTCCGAGTTCGTCAAAGCCGAATATGTTGAGATTGAAACGACTTTGGAACTCGAGAAGGAGGCTTCCCGTGTGGGCTGGACCGATCTTATCAAAACTCCGGGAATGAGACGTCGTGTCCTGATTGGTGCTTTCCTCGGTTTGGCTACACAATGGAGTGGTAACGGGTTGACTTCGTATGCTTTTTTTAATTTTTTTTCGATAAAAGAAAAAACACTGACCGTGAGTTCCTAGGTATTTCCTTGCACGTATCCTGGACAATATCGGTGTTCACAGCAATCGTACCAAGAACCTTGTCAATCTTGCGAGTACATGTTGGGGTTTCATCAATGCCACCGCCTTGGCTTTGACCGTTTCTCGCTTCAAGCGTCGAACCATGTACCTTGTATGTTCAGTCCACTAGTCGTGGTGCTTCACAATTGAGGTTCACCATCTCTGTCTGTTTTTAGGCGTGTACGATTTCTTTGCTTCTGGTTTTCACAGGTTGGACAGTTGCCAGTGCAAGATATGCAATCACCAAAAGTCAAGGTGCATCCAAGGCGGTTATTGCGTAAGTTCCTGTCTTTTTTATACAATATTATCGTTAAACATAACATCTTGTAGTTTCATCTTCCTCTACAGCCCATGTTATAACATGGCCTACAACGCCCTGACCTACAGTAAGGCCTCTGAAAATGGATGGAAAATTCTTCATATCAACAAAAATATCTTCCAACAGCCTTCTTAGTTGAAGTTTTCCCTTATCATTCCCGCGCAAAGGGTCTCAGTGTCTTTCAATGGTTCAGCCGCATGGCAGGGTTCTTCAACCAATTCGTCAATCCCATCGGCATCCAGAAAGCAGGTATGTCACTCCTGATTCGCACATCATGATCTACGTTCAATATTAACTCATCTCGTCATCAATAAAAGGCTGGAAATATTACATCAGGTTCGTTCATTACTCTTTTATTCATTTATAAGGACAACTGATCTGAGTGTGGTTTGGCTTTTTAGTTACTGTGTCTTCCTCGCTTTCGAAGTTGTGTTTGTGTTCTTCCTCTTCCCCGAAACCTCTGGTCGGAGTTTGGAGGAACTTGCGTTCTGTGCGTGTTGTTTCGTCTTTTTCTTCTTCGAGAATTCCCCGTTTACATGCTGCATCTATTTCCAGTGTACGAAAGTGACGACCTCCGAGAACAAAACGAACGAGTGGAAAGAGAAATCCGACACGATCCCGCGGATAATGACTCTAATGGTAAATAGAGTGTTTGCATTGAAAAGAAAGAGAGAAAGTATCACATCATGCGACGAGTGCCTCATGCAGAATTTTTTTTCTGGTGATCTTTGTGATTCTTTCTTTTTCTAATACATGTAATAAACGACCTTCATGCATATTCTCCTATTCTCCGATCCGTACTCGCAAATACATTTCTGACGCTCGCCGAGCATCTTCTCTGCTGATGACATCTGATCCATCTGCAGCAAGCCATTCCGTCTCGGAATACTCCAAAGGTGAAGGAGGTTCCGGCAAGCACGTTATGTCTTGTTTCACCCCATTGTCATCCACCAAGTACGGATCTCCAACGGTCTTGGGTGGGTGGAAAAGAATGGCATTTTTCATCTCCATCGAGACATCAGAATCAAAGTAATTCAAGGGCGTCAGCATGAAGCTATGTAAGAACCAATCAATCAGTCGCTCGGAATGAATGAATACACTCCACAGGTCAAACGTCGTACCTTGAAGTTGCTATGTTTGACTTCGTATTTGGGGAATCCTCGGCCTGTGGCTAAATCATAAACAGCAAAAACCAAATTTATCGTCAGTTCAGTTCTATCATATCTAGCAAAAAAGGAATAATGAGGGGAGGAGGATAAGAAAAAAAAAGTTTACCAGGTGATGCATCCCCAAATTTATCCACGCGACGAGGTCCTGCTGAGAGATGTTTTCCCCGTTGAAGAATTTATGAAAGTCCACCATCGGAGCACCCGGAAGGTGGAGGTTCCACATGCTGCTGGATGAGGGTTCTGTCTCCTTCCGAAGCGACACGGCGAGACTGTACCGTGCCCAGTTGGCGTTGTTGAGAAGCCGTTTCGAACCGACGACCGTCTGGAGTTGCGGATTTTGGAAATTAGGAGAACCGAAACAAAAAACGGAGGAAATGATTCCCATAGAAATAGAAATCAAGACGTACATTGTGGACTGCGGAGTATCCTGGGTGGATAGCGTAGCCTTTAGGAACGCCCCAGGAGTTCGTGGCTTCTTTATTCACGATGGCATAGCCGCCTTGGAAGTTGGGTGGATATCTCAACAGAGCGTCATCCTCGGTTGTGATGTATTCCCTGGTTATTTTCTGCTGCAGGACGTGTTGGCCCCAGTCATCATCCAACCAAGGATGGGTGACCTCTTCCTGTTTCGTCGTGGTTTTCAACAAGGAATTTGAAAGTCCCGCTATATCGAAATCGACTCTGGGGTATAATTAGGACAGAGATCAAGATATAGGTGATCAATGGAAAAACGAACTTGTAGTTGATGATGTGGTCATGAAGATTGCCCACTATTATACATAGAGTGAATTGCATGTTAGTTGACCAACACAGATTTCCAAGTCAGGACTCGATATTGTGCCTACTTGAAGTTTCCCGAATTCTGCCACCATAGATATCTTGGGTTGAGTTGTTATAATAACCACCCTGGAGGTAGCCAGAGGCTGATATGCGAACTTCGATTGTCCCATCCAAGTAGAAAGAGTAATCAAACTTCCGAAGAGTAGTCAGCATCGATGACTCGTCTTGAGGATACAACGAAGACCGAAGACATACCACTATCAAGAAGCAGGATCATTTTATTCAACATTTTCTTGATAAAAGAAAAAGGGAGTCGAGACGTACAATAGTCGTAACTGGTAAAAAAAAATCAGTAATACGTTCTTTCGACAAAAAAAAAAATTAAACACACTTCCCAACGGTAGTGATGCTTCTCACAGTAAGGACATATGATTTTATAGCACCAAATTCTCCTTTCTCATACCCAAAATGCCTCGAGATCGGTTTGCTTGTATCCTGCTCGAAGATACAAATGGCTCGTCGGATTTTGATATTTCCTTGCATCGTAAAAGTCGTCGCTGGTAGATAAACGGCTTCTTGCGGACAATCATAATGGGGTATCATATCTCGAACCAGGGCTCCCATTCCAAAATAACGATCTAGCCATGCAGTCGAGGCTTGTAGAGGATCGTTTCCAGCTAAAAGATGATCAAAAAGTGAGCGTTTTTTTAAGAAAATAAAAAATAGTAAATTTACCATATTGCGCAAGTGCTTCTTGAGGGGAGAGCTAACAGCCAGCCGTATAATTTAATGCAAGGGTCGATATGCCACAGGAATATCGCGCACCTGGTAGATGATTCGTTCTCCCCGAAATCGTATGTCCCAAAAATTCAAGCCCATATCGCGGTCGAAACCCAAATACATTCCCCAACCCATCCAACTTAAATATTGTCGTTCACGATCGACCTTATATCGCAAACCAGAAAACGAAACCGAGCGTGGTCCAGGAAGGTGGTCGAGGTCGCGTTCTAAACCAATACGCGTTCGTTGTGTCCAGGAAAGGTCGAGGTTTGGATCGTTTTGTTCCTTGTGCCGTTTCAGTGTTCCATTATTGAAGGCTTCGCGGAAAGAATCCACGCTGGGGAAAACTTGATCATGATAGACGAGCTAAGGATAACATAAGCCGTCAGAGCGAGAAATACAGAAAAAAAAAAGTACCTTGAGGGTCTTCCATTGAGAAGGATCGGTTCCGGATACATCTATGTATTGATAAAAATTGACGGGTAGGAGATATACTCCTGCACCAGCTCTACGCCAAGTCATCCAGAGGCGCCTGAAGCTGCCATCAAAACTAAATGGCCCGCTCAGACCCCCAACTAACGTGTCGTTCTGAAGACCTCTGACTCTCCCACCAAAAAGTTCCTATGGAAAATATCAGTGTGTTATATGTAAACTAGAAGGTGATAACTACATACCTCCATGGCAGATGCAATCGGGGAAACCTCTCGAGCCAGGAACTGAGGGAGGTCAGCCAGTTGAGCGACTCCATAGGCATTGAATGGGATGTTTTCGCGATGGTAGATGTCAACAAGTGGTTGTATATTCGTACTAGGCCCAACCGGCAGTGGTCCAACGAGGTAATCCTTGATGAATGGGTCTTTGAATCCTCCGTGGTGGATGGTGACTCTGGCATATCTTGCAGGACGATGGTTGTGCTTCGGGTCATCCAAATATGCAAGTGCATCCAACTTTGGGGGATAATAAGTTTCTATGAGGAAGACAACATTATCTGAAAGGGCAGAGCCTTTGTATTGTGTGAGGTTTAAATCTCGTTCCGGCTTTTTCAACCAAGCTTGAATATCAGCTGTTTCTGAAGGGGTCAGAGAGGCCCAAATATTGACAGGTGCTGGCGGGGAAGCTTGTGGATGTTGAGAAGAGGGACAATGTTTGACTTCATCTAAGAGTGTGGCAGGACTGTTATCGATCCCGGTACTCCAGTGATCTCCAGTAAAGATTCTATGAGAGAAGATATCTATCGAAGGATAAGAGTGCTTCAGAATCACGACAAGGAATAAAACATTGAATAGGACGGAGATCCACAACAGCAGCCGTTGTTTTTTTGGCTTCTTCGGCGGCTGGTGATGATTTCCTTCTGCTGGGTCGTTGTTGACTAGCTTGTAGAGGTGAGGCATCGGGGATTGATATGTTTTGCTTGCAACCTTGGCGAGCCGGAATGCAGAGTCATTTATAACTTGCGCGTGGAGTCATAAGAAGCAAAATCAAACTGCATTTGGAAGGCTGACAATTGATAACATAGATAGGGTCTTGTGCACCACGGAAAAAAAAGTTATGTTAAGTAACTTTCCGTGCAATCTGAGAAAATTTTTAGAGATCTAAGTGGCGATGAGTCATGCGATAATTACACGTAGAGTAGCTTACATCTGTAGCTCTGTGGATGGCCCAACGAACTTCTGAGCCTTTACAGCTTTACCAACCAGAGTGGCGATACTAGCCCCTTGACTTTAAGCAATGAAAACTCTTCTGAATCACAGCAAGAAAAGTACGGCCAAGGTGCGCAGCTTTTGAATAAGCGCTCCCCGTGGCTGTCTGCTCGATAGCAGTAAAAATATGTGGTGGTGTTGGGTCAAAAAGGGGCAGAGAACAAAAAGGGAAGCTCCCAAAAGGCTACCATTCAATTACGTAATCGACACCTTCAACACCAGCACAGAAGGCGTCCTTGATTTCAACGACCAAACCACAAAATCATGGATCTAGAAGATAACACAAGCGCTGGACAATCAGCATTCTCCAGAGAAAAGGTAAATGACCCTTCTTAATTCATATTCTCTTCTCAATGTTTTCCATCTTGTCAGACTACTCCATTTCTCATACGAACATTTGTCAAAATTGGAAGCTTCCATCGTCTGACACTTTTCGAGGATGGTACACTACCAACAACAGACGAACAACAAATATTTACCTGGTATATCCCACTTGTTCTATATCTTACGCAAAATGCTCAAAGACACGCAGGAAAGACGCGACTTTACGGGAAGTTTTGACAACTCTCCGGAATACAGCACCCCAAGTAGCAGAATACAAACACCCTCTTGCGCGTTTCTCGTTCAGAACGGTATACGTCGATCCAAGCAACAAGGGTCGCTTCTCCCAAAAAGACATCGGATTGGTCTATTCACGAGATATTCTTGGTGAACCTGGGTCTTTGACCAACACGGCTCCTCGATTACTGCAGGACGCAGAGCCCACCCACCGCGAAGCTGGTGATAGAGAACGAGAAGAACGGACTCTGGAGGAACTCAGGTTCATTCCAGGAGATTATCTGATTGTCGCTGTTCTGCTTCCCAAAAACGTCACCCTGCCTTCTGAACTCTCAATCAAAGGTTCAGGAACAACGCCTACGAGTGCCAGTGCACCAAACGGATGGCGATCCTTGGGTAACGCACCTGGTGGAGGAAAGCCAGACGCTGGGTGGGGACGGAGTTCTGGCCCTGGGTCGGGACGCGGTGGTGGTCACTGGCGTGGCAATTCAGATGCACCGGGTCCTGGAGCTCGTGGAGGGCGTGGCGGTGGTCGAGGTGGTGGTGACTCAGGGCGGGACAGGGACAAAGATGCTGATAGACATGACTCACGAGTGCCTCTGCCGAGGAGGAATGATTCCCCGCCTCCCCGAGGACCAGGGGGATGGGGAGACCGTGACAGAGGCGGTCGCGGCGGCGGCGGTCGTGGTGGAAACCGACGTTCCCCTTCTCGGTCAAGGAGTCCACCAAGGAGGAGAAGCCGCTATGATTAATCCTATCTTCTGCGCTTTCTATGCATTTTCGCTTATGATATCATCTTCTGTATAGGCGTATTTCAATTGCCAAATCCACGAGGCCTTTTGCCACTGAACCTTGTCTCTCAGCAATTGAGTTTGATGGTACAGCCAGCTTTCGTTATGACTTACAGCAAGAATTTTCAAGAGACGTTACTTGTCTTCTCATTGGCCAGAACCCATTGACTGACCTTCCGCCCAAATTCCGGAAATAGGTCAAATGGCTGTGGCCTGTTCAATGTGGGAACCGCCCGTACTTTACTAATTCTGTGACATAGTAGGACAGGGTCTCCGTTTCCGATTACAATCGAGGACTATCAAATGTTTTCCGACCACTTCCTTCCCCTCTTTCTATCCATGCCACCACCATGGTGGAGTCCTACTCCAGGCGTTCGATGATCGACCACGATGCCGGAAGTTCCCAATACACAACCACAACCGACAGCACTATTCCCGGGCCTGGCGCTTTGGGCGGCAAAGCCATTAAAGCGTTAGGCAAATTCACGATACGCGGAATTGATAGGGTCATCATCAGCGCGCGCCTACGGTCGATCACCTCTAAATTTCCGCACACCAACGAGCAAGCGATGGGCATTAAAAATCTTCAAGAAATGTACAATGTTATTTTGGAGCTGTGCAGGTCAGTTTTTTTTCTTGGATTATGCACTCCAATTAACGAAATCTTCCAAGGACTGGAATGTACAATCAAGAATTACGAATGAAGGCCATTCAGCTCCTTGTCGGTCAGATCAAACAGGGACACACTCAAGCTCTCATCACTGCTTTGTCCCGGTGGCATCTCATTGAAGTTGAGCTTTTGCTGCCAGAACTTATCGATAATATCATACCTATCCGGTACGTTTCGTTCCAAGCTTTCTTATGCCCGTCCTCACGAAGAAACCCATGGTTATATAGAAGACAGCCTTGGGGTCGAAACAGGCTTTCTCCAGCGGATCAACTTCATGTTTTGCCAGACCTGACGGTCATCACGCATGGAGCACAATCCTCACTGTCTCTCCAAAGAAATATAGAGGATGCCAGGGACCATGATCA
Source organism: Psilocybe tampanensis (assembly GCA_019904355.1). Lineage (NCBI taxonomy): Eukaryota > Fungi > Basidiomycota > Agaricomycetes > Agaricales > Agrocybaceae > Psilocybe > Psilocybe tampanensis. Next base: position 105,730 of record JAHXRV010003523.1, read on the forward strand.
AGCGCTTTGCACCGCTTACAAACTATGGTTCCCACAAGTCTTTTCATTCCTATCCCTCGTGGCTGGGATCAATCCGAATACCAGTAAAATCGTACTACAAGCCGGATACTTGGATCTACTCCTGTTAGCACAGAAGGGGAACGTGCCGACAAAAGATTTGCCATATATTTTCAATGTTTTTCTCAGGCAAGTCCTTTTGCTCCATCGATTTCTGATTTGAAAAGCTTTTTTATTTATCATCTTCATTCCTAACAGTCGGCCACAGACGTTTGTGCCCATCGTTCGTGAAAAAGTGATAAACGTCATTCTGAACGATATCATTGATGGCGACATTGATCAACTCATCGATGCCCTATCCAAATGGCCCGTCATCGACCTTCAAGCGCTGTTAATGGAATTAGAAACCGATCAAAAGCTGTGAGGACTTCCTTCTCAGCCCTTCTGTATCCTTGACCTGACCCTCTTTCTTTTCTTCAGGAAATCAGTTTTATTCAAGTCTAGTGGATCGCCTTCACCTTTCGACAGGAACATCGCCTTTTTGTTCCGCGTGTCACAGATAAGGAAATCCTTCGTCCTGGCTGTCCTCAACGCAGGCTTTCTCGACATATTGAAGATTGCTTACGACTCAAAAATTGTCCTCGATGACAATAAGCTGCTCTCCTTCGTATTTGATATTATCAAGTAAGACTTTCTTCTCTCGATCCTACATGTCTCCTTTATAACGTTCATCGTTTCACAAAGGGTCTATCACGCTGTAAAAGAATATCAATCCAAGGCGATCGATCTCTTGATTTCATACATCATCGACCGCAAAACCACTTTCATTCTATCCACGTTAAAAAATTGGGACATCAAAGACCTGGAAGATCTCATCACCACAATTTTCCAGCGCGCCGGTCCTGTAGGGTTCGATGCGGAAGGGGGCCCGTTTGGTCCTGGACGGTATGGCTTCCATAGCCGAGATGGTTTATATCACTTTGACCAAACCAAAGTGGTATCGGTCATGACGTTTGCTGGGAAGGTGGCGCGGTTTAATGAAGCTGCATTTCAGGCTGTGATCAACGCCGGAATCCTTGACGCTCTTTTGGTCATTCAGTCCCATGACCTATCCATACATGGCCTCGATGAGCCATTCAACATTATTCTCGAGGTGTTGAGGTCAGTTTTCTTTCGTCCTTTAAACACGGAGAGTGTGAACTAAAACATTCACAGACCAGGAACGTATTCGAACAAAATACGTAAAAAGGCCCTGGACTTGCTTGTATTCCAAGTCTGTCGAGGCGAAGCACGGTATATGCTGAAAGTTCTCTCCGACTGGAACTTCAACGAGTTAAATCGCATTATTGTGGAAATTTCCGCACAATTTCCTGCAATGAAGTATGTTTTCTGTAAACTTCACATAAACTGAACGTTTCCTGATTGTTTTTTTCTCTCAGTAACCGTCGGGCGTTGGAGGATCTGTTCAAACGACCGCAGGAAACCCAAGCACTGTCGACCGTTTATCTGCAGCGATTGCTTTCTTTCTTGGCTGGTGTTGCCAGGCTCAACGAGCCCGCGGGACAAGCTGTGCTTGAGACGGGCTTTATGGATGTCTTGCTCGCTCTACAGAATGACAAAGCCCATAAAATGGAATATGATGATGTTGACGAACTTATGCTGAAAATCATACAGTACGCCTTTTCAATGTCCAAACGTTCATCATCGCTTATGAATCTTTATAAGGAAACCTCAATTGCACGAAGACAAGATTAAGAAGAAAGCTCTGACATACATTTCCGTCCAAACAGAAAGGGAAGAGACCAAAATGTCCAAGATTATCGCAAAAAGAAACATATGGCAACTCGAAACGCTTATAAATGGAATGCTCGAACACTTCAACTATGGCAGGTCAGTACGATAGGTCTCAAGTCCAATGTTGTTCTCACCGTAAATAACGCAGCAACCTCATTCCTCAATCCCCTCGTCAAGTGGGATCTCCAATTAAACCTAACGACCTCGAGTCTCTCGGAACCTGTGTCAACATTTTCTCGAAAGTCATCCTCAAGCACCGCTTCGCCTTCCAGGCTATGATCAACGCTGGGATCCTTGACCTGCTGCTCGCTATACAAGAACGACAGTGCAGCATAGATGGGATCAAGAAAATATACGACATCGTCCTCACTTCAGTCTTTCTGGACAGCGTCAACGACAAAGCGCTCAGGATTCTCTCCCACCAAATTCTGACTGGCCAATCGACTTGTCTCCTCTCCGCGTTGCAAAAGCACGGCGATCAGGAATTTCACATCATCGCTCCAGCTATATTGACAGGTTTGAAGTAAGCAACTTATACATATCATTGACGGGCCACTTCCGCAGTCAGTGCTGATGCAGATGGATCAATTCCTCTCAGACGTGCTTTATTCGTCCACGAGGGGCATATTTCGCCTTGCCCTGGACCGGATAAACGATCGTTAATGAATTGCATAGACTTCCTCCAAAAGCTCTCACAAAGCAACTCGTCGCTGTTTTGTCAGATGTTGGATATGGGACTCGTCGACCTCTTCCTGAGCATCGATAAATCCGGAATTTCTGCTCGGGCCCTCATCAGTCTTTATACCGTGCTCTTCGAATATGCAAGGTTTGTTTGCTGTTCTGTTTCTGTTGCATAAACCCTATTCATGATTATCTCGTCGATAGGCCAATAATGTACCCCGTGGAAGTCAATACCCGAGTTCTTGATTTCGTCACAGACAAATTGGCCACAGAAAAATCTTTTTGCTTGACAAAAGCTCTCGAAAAAGTCGATTCATTAATCCTGAATGAAGTCGTTTCGCATCTATTCTACCGTTCGAAGACTCTCTGGTAAGGTTTTCCTCCTTCTCAGTGTTGTCACCTTTGCTGATCATCATACAAATAGGTCCAGCTGCCCTCCATCTTTTCTAGGAGGGCAAAAATTAGAACAAAATTGGATCTCCTTCATCAAACTCATGTCCGCGATTTCTCGTATCAGTCCCACCGCATGTCAAAGCGTTCTCAGCCACGATTTCCTCGATGCCCTCTATTTCATGTCCCAAACAAAAGAGCGACTCCGAAACGCAAATAAACTGCACGTAAAGGAGGCCGTCATATCACGAGCCACCAATTCCTTTTTACTAGATGTCATCGCATATCCAGAACACCGCGACACCGTATTTCAACATCCCGTCTATCCTTCAGTTCCAACAGACACTCTCCAAAATATTCGGAAAGACGAACTTCCCCTCGCTGATTGGCTTTCACAGATCGACTTTGTTTTAATACTCGTGGCGGCATTTGCAGCTGTTAAGAGTTGTAAGCCGCTTCAGTATTTGTATTATACAGTTTTACCATGCGTAACAGTTTGTTGGTCCATCATTTGGATGTTTATTCTGGTTCGGGAAAGACCATCCGCCTTCGACTCAATAGTGACCACTATGGACATGTAGGAATGTACATTGTATCAATGCATCTCAACTTTTCTCGGGAACGACGTTTTGAATGTTTTTGTATTCGATGCAAAAGTCATAGGTACGCAGAAGGTACTAAATGGTGCAAGGAGGCGGAGAGCTGTAACGAAAATGGATTCAGCACAAGGTCAAGACACAAAAACGAAGTTTGTGAAGATCAGACAAAAATATAATGATTCCGGTTAGACGTTTTTCCTCTTGAATTTTCAGTAGAGGGAGTCTGTGCGTCATCTTGCGAGACATTCGAGACCAGAGGCTCGATAGAATAGGGAAAATCAAGACTAACCTTAGCGGTTCTTGAAGTAGTCGAGGAGAACGTGGAGACCCTCGCTCTCAACACCGTACTCCTTGACGACGACACAGCTGCATCCAACAACCTTTCTTGGGTTTCCCTCACGATCAATCTTGCAAAGACCAGCCCAGGTACCGAGGACCTTAGCATCTCCGACCTTGATGAGGTTGATTTTGTGCTCAGCGCAGAGCGCCTCGATGAGCTTGATGTATTCGGCTTCGGTGCAAGTCTCGACGAGCACGCAAAGGTGGGCCTGGCGCTTGTCAAGGGCCTTGGCGCACTCACGGAGACCACGAGCAAGACCGTCGTGGACGAGAGCGTTCTTCAAAACTTGCTGTTGACGAAAGAAGATCAGAATTCAACACTGGGATACCAGATAAGATAAAACTGACTTGGAGAGCCTCCTCAACAGAAAGCTTTCCCTTGGGTGCTTCAACGGCAACCTCGACCTCAGGGGCGACCTCGACGGGAATGTCATCTCCAGCTTCAGACATCCTGGCAGTACATGTTAGATAGCCGTCAACGACGGGGTCGCCGATGGACTCACTTGTAGCGTTTTAAAGGGTTTTAAGAGTTTACAAAGGATCCTTGGATGTCGTCCGCTTTCGTTGATGTGAGGAAAAAATAAGGTTCATGGGATTGGGTTATACAAAAGTTTCAAGCTCAGTTTCGGCAATCGCCGACGTTCCTCTCCCCTCTTAGCTCACTGGTCTCGACGACGACGACGCGTAAACCGTTCCAGAGCGCGAATTTGAGCACGAAAAATGGTGAATATGACTTTTATCCTACAAATCTCATGTAGCTCACGTTCCACAGAGTCTAGCATTCCTGCATTCGCATGATTGTGCAGAACGTACTATAATTATTGTCGTTGTTCAGCTCGTCGGCGATGATTAGGCTTATCTGCATCTCTAGCCCATTCTGACGCCATCTGGGGGGTATCATGGACCGAAAACGATACCGCGATATCCATTTCTGCCGATGGTTCAGTGAAACAATGGACAGCAGCGACTGGTCAACTGTATCCGCCAAACGCTACATTCCCCTCACCACATACCCTTGCTCAAGTCTCTCTATCAGTTTCAAAAGATGGGAACAAGGCCCTCTATAACAGCATCGAAGGCCTGACCTGCCTGTGGGATCTAAGCAACGGAAAGGTGGCTGGAACCTTCGAGAGCTTTGCTCGAAAAAACGAGGATTCTGAACCTTGTAGGTCAAAGAATCCATTCGGACACTCGAAGTTTAAGCTTACTATGCTACGCAGCCTGGTCTGTATCCCTACATCCGAGTGGAAACACCTACGCGTCCACGGGGGGCTCAGGGAACGTTTCAATTCATTCGGCCCAACCCGACAACTTTGGTGAACGTATTTCTACTCTACCTTCTGGGAGAAACAAATTTGGAATGTTCTGTGCTTATGTCCGCGCATTTCCTTTTATTCCGAGTTCGAATCCTATTGACATTAAACCAGAGCCCAGACGGTCGACGCATTGCCATGTCCTCGGAAACTGGGCAAATTTATGTCTTCGATGTAGAATCAAGCACATTATCTTTCACCTTCACTTCACATGCCATGTCGGTTCGCTCATTAGCTTGGTCTCCTGACGCAAATGTGAGTTCTTATCTTGTCCGACTTCTTAGGAACGTTCTTACTGATGCTGCGCTATAGTTGCTCTTGAGTGCCTCAGAGGACAGACGCCTCGTGCTACACGATGTACGCTCGGCTCCAGGGGGAGCAGTCGCCTCTTTCTCAGGGCATTCTTCCTGGGTTCTGAGCACGGATATTTCCCAAGATGGACGTCTTGGACTATCAGGGTAAGTATATGTCTTTAAACTTTCCTTTGACCTATTTTGATTTCCTTTCATTCCAGATCTGCAGATAAAACGATCAAAGTTTGGGACATTGGTGCACGGGCCGCGGTTTCGACCATCCAGGACACAGGAGAGGTGTGGTCTGTTTCTTGGCGGCCCAAGGCTCCAGCCGTTGGCAGCCCTGGTTCCTTCATAACAGGCGGAGAGGATGGCGTGGTGCGGTGGTGGCGAGGGGCAGGATCATCCACTTCCTAAACGGAATGATCCTCTCATGTTATGTTTTTTCTTATCTCTTTCGAATCACCCGGCTGAAAAGCGACTTAACCTTACACTGCCAATGTCGCACCGAGATGTGGATAACCTTTATACCATATACGTCACGACTCACCAAACAACTTTACCAAATGAAGAATCCAATTTCACTCACTCTGGCTGACAGTTTTATTCAATGAAGAATTTTTCCGTCTCTATTTTGACACAGCGTACGTGGGCTTTCGCTTCCAATTGCCATCCTAGGCCTCCCAGCGGAATAATTTTACAACGAACATGGGAGTCTGAACTGCTCAGACTTCTATCAAGCAAACTGCGTGAGTACGTCTCATTCAAATGACTGTGTCGTTTCCCTAACAATTTGGTATAGATATTTTCGCGGCAGAAGCAAGTGAAAACACTTCTTTTAATTTACAGCACATGATGGTATCGCTTAATTGCAGGAGCATGTCCATTGGCACGACACTACATAGACAAGGCCAAAGTCCAGACAAACAGACCATGAATATTGAGTATCATAACAACACACCATCCTGGCAACTCCACATGAAAAGCAAAATCGAGCCTTCCTTTCCTTAAAACCTGACGAAGGGTCCTGAGCCAGATCAGGAGGCGTCCAATGAAAAATTTCATGTATCTCTATCCAATTCCAGCGATTCGCAGAGAGTTGTTTGAGTGTGTGTATGTTCTTCGAAAGGTATGAATTTTTGGATTGAATTTCAAGAACTGGCTATGCCGTGATAGGTCATGATTGTCCATACCAGAATTTGCTTCCGTCGCTGTTTTTGGACAATAAACCAACACACGGGACTCAATACTACCTCAGGAAAAAATAAAGACTAGAAACTGAAAAACCCACCCATGACGAGAAATCCACCTCTCCTCGGAGTAGCTTCACCCTATCTTGGCATTCTTGGAGAAATGATTTCATCTTGAAGGCGCAAGCACAACGTTTTTTTCATTTCCGAGTAGGACCTTTCCCCCTCTTTTTGTCTTCATAAAATCCGAGTTCTAAACAGCGCAAAGGTCGGAATGTGACACTCCGACGGGGAAACTCTCTATCGATGGTGCCTGCGCGTTCTCAGAATGTGTTTACCACCAGGTGGTGATGATATGGCACAAAAAGCTTGATAACGGACTGACAGAAATCAAAACGCTCGTCATCTTGTCGTCATGGTATGGTAAATCCAGATTTCATCTCCTTCCGGATGTTGACATTGGGGCTTCAGCTTCAGGTCGTGTATCGGTGCAGTCAAGCGGCATAAGAACTCCAACCAACCAAGCGAGAGTGGGAGAGACGAAGACCCCCGTTGAACGCAGTTCTTTTGCACATACACAGCGATCAGACCGCTATTCCAAATATGAGATAAGGTTACTCACCTCTCACGAATTGAAACCTAGAATTGATCAAGAGAATCCTGTCGCTGAAGTGAAATACGGCGCCATTCCGAGCATTAATTAATGCTATAACAAGCAGTAAACTTCTGAACACGAGGCTCTATCATGAAGCACACACACAAACACATACATACCTTCACGTAGGGCCTGTGCGCACTCATTTTCTGTTCCTGGTGGAAGATCATCGTGGTGTGAGGGAAACTCAGCGACATAGGACCAAAACTGCTCTCTCGGTTTCACAACCAGCCCTGGAGTCGGAAATTTGGAGAAGGAAAAAAAAACATATTGGCAATTCATAACAGGTCAAATAAATCGCGTCTTATAAACTCACCTGAATCTTCCGTCCACTTATACGCCTGCGTCGTACTTCTCGAATAGATCATACACGTCGCAAGCTCCGCGTCTACGTCCGAGATCACCAGCTCGTAGTCTGCCGGTAGTATATGGAAGTTGGGGTCGTTTTCTAGGCATTCAAGGTAGTCGTCTCGAGCGTCTAAAACGTACTGACGAACATCCGCCCGGGTGATGTCGTTCGGTGTGATCAAGCGCATTTCACTTTGGAAATAATATTCATCACCATTTGGGTGATAATACCGTTGCCAATCCGTAGGCACGGGAGCCGAACTACAGATAATGGTCAAAATATGTTTGATCAAAATCGACAATCTAGTCCGAGTCACAGTCAAGTAGAAAAAAAAACACGCATACCTGGAAGTTGACGGCGACGGCGCGTTATACTGCGCTGTTTCAATGAAGTCCATTATTTTTTGAAGGACGTCGTCGGTGTTTCCGTTCAGAGTGGACATTTTTGTGCAGGCTGGCAAGGAGCTTTCACCAGGCCTTCAAACGTATTTAAGTACGTGGAAAACACGAGAAGCAAAAACGAAACGGAGAAAGAAAGATCCGGATGTGCGATATGGAACTGAAAGGAAGGACGATTATTAGATGTGAGTATGAGAAGCATGTCGAAGAGGATAACTTGAGAACATGAGCTGCCCCCCTGCATTCCTGATCTGTCGAGCAGAAAAGAAGGTCGTGAAAGAGAAATTAAATTCTTGTTCTGAACGTGTTCGTCGTCTTTTTTTTTAGCGATTGATTCCATCATCTAGTCCCGCGAAGGTCTGTCCAGAAACTGGCAAAAATTAGCCCTAACGTGCGGCATACAGCCGCGTGCCAGTTCCAAGGGCCACTCTTTCTATTTCTGCACAAGGCACGCTGGCCGTGTGCCAAGGGGTCCCCCACAGATTTGATAAAAACTTGTTCAGCCAACTTCATGACCATCGATTATCGAAAGACGAGAGATGCGTGTATTCGTTCGTCCAATCGTTCTGTCGATAATTTGGTCTCTCAATACTTACAATTCAATGACTTCCTCCAATGTAAAGCCAATCAAAGCAGGTAGATTGGACATCGCACGAACAACAAAAAAAATCGCTGGTGAATCACGGATTGAATATTGCACTACAAAAAAAATGATACAGCCTAATCAAAACGAGACGAACATTGAATAATATGATAAAATATATATAGAGAGAGAAAACTCGAATATTTCGTTGAAGACAGTCCGAGTCGCAGTCGGTGACACCTAGAAAATTCATTTGCCCCGGGCCGAAAACCGAAAATTATGCGGGAATGAGCATGGCAATAAGGAGATGACAAGGCTTTATGTCGATGAATCATGATACAAGTATCGATTTGGCTAGCGTTTCCAAATCGTGGAGAAGCAAGGGGGTGGGGAAACAAAAAACCATTAGTATACATACATACATAGAGGTGAGATTTGACGTCGGATTGGGCGATAGGATGACCGAAAAGTTGGTTTGCGGCACTCCTGTGCCCAAAAAGAAAAAAAGGAAAAAAAAAATCGAGCTTTCTCGACAGGTCGGAGGTATTTCACGCGCACGATCCACGGAAGAAGAGAGGGGGATTTCGGATATCGAATTAGACAATGTCCGAGTCCGAGTCCGAGTCCGAGCCTTCGATGAGCTCATTCTATGTTGAGGAAAAGAGAACTAAGAGAAAAAGATTATCGTGTTGCTCCATTTGATCATGATAATAATAATAAAGTCAACATACCCGTGATTTGTGTTGTCGCAGGGGAGAGGGTGCAATTATTTGAGGGACACATGGCGGTCAGTAATTAATGTGTGCAAGTCTTGCCGAGAGTTGACTGTCCGATATGTCGGGGACATACGCGTTTCGTTAAGATCGAGTAAAAGAAAGGGGCGTGGGAACTTCATGATAGAGAAGGAGGTGTCACAACAGAAATCATAAAAGAAAAAAAAGTCGTCGCAGGATCAATCGAGTCGTGCTTGTTGTTTGGAGCAATGTCCATTTTCCAACCCGACAATCCAGGGGAAGGAGAAGAAAAAGAAGAGGAAGAAGAAGTTGCTGCTCCAATCGCACCACCACCGCCTGTTGAAGAAGGAGGGGCAGGATCTTCAGCGTCCTCGTCGAGATCCATTTCCCCTTCTGCATCAGCGTCGGTGTCATGGTCGTCCTGTTGATCCGGGGGTGATCCATTATCGGGACCGGGAGGTGGAGGATCTGGAGGTGGCGGTGACTTTGACCTTGATGTGTGCTTCGCAGACACGCCTTCGCCTTCGCCTTCACTCTCCGCTTCGGCGTCGGCATCTTCATCTTCAACTTCGTCCTCGCCTTCGCCATCTTCTTGGTCACCCTCAGCATCTCGATCCTCGTCGACTTCAGCCTGTGTATCAGGATCAAGGTCACCCACAACAGCAGTCGACGTGTCAATATCGTGGGTTGCCGGAGTCGGAGTGGGTGTTTCAATGTGTTCGTGTACAGCTCCATTAACATGTCTCGCAAGCCCATGTTCGTTGCTCGAAGAAGTGTCATGTTGATTTGCAGAGTCGTGAGGAGATCCAGGAATCGGTAGGCTTTCAAGATTCTCGGGGGGACGAGACGACGACGACGACCCAGCAGCTGAATTTCCCGAGTCATTTGGGTTTGGAGCAGATGTCTTCTCGATGCCTCTCATAGGCGACGACGAATCAGGTTCATCGACAGCCGGTGAACTGCGGATCCCCCAGTCCATGACACTGGCAGGACGCAGAGGTTCAACTATCTTCGTCTCACTCGACTGTGATGGCAAATGAGATTGTGGTAGTGGTAGTGGTGGCGGTGGTGGTGGTAGGAATGGATCAGAAACCGAAACCAATGTCGACCGTGATGGAGGAGAGTGTAGCTTCGCCGCATTTTCAGGTGTGTTGTGTCGCGAGGCGGGCTTGTTCTTGGGCTTAGGTTTCGAGATGGCCAAAGCTTCATCCAGAGGAGAATAACCAGGAGCGGGTGTGATGACCCTTAAGCCGCCAGGTGGTGATATCATCCGTGAAGTTCCATCAGACAATATGCTGCCACTGCTATCTGCATTGCCATTTCCAATTTCAGGAGCAGCAGCAGCGACAGATCTACTCGTATTCGTTGACCCTCTTGTCGCTCGTCCAGGTCCGCCACCGCCGGCGCGTGCTCGTCCCGGTCCTTTCGTCGTCGTCGTCGCTGTTGTCGTCGAACCAGACGCAGATGTTGATGCATTGACCACATTGTGATTACGATCCTCAGGTGAGGTTGCCCGCTTGCGAGAGGAAGCTTGGCGAACAGGCCTCGAGGACGGCGCAGGAGTTGTAGGTACCGCCTTACCCGTCCCTCTCGTTGTCGCCGTGGAGTCTCTTCTTGGCCTCCCTCTCCCGTTCGAAGTAACAAAAATCAATTCCTTGCCAAATGTCATGGGGCCAATTTGCTGCTCATCCGGTGGTGGTGGTGGTGGTGGTGGTGGTGGTGCGGGGGCTGGGTCTTCAGGGTTCGGCGAGTGAAGAATCGCTTTTGCTTTTCCCTTTCCTTTCCCTTTGACGTTAGGTTCGGGTTCATTGTTAGACGTTGTTGAAGCCCGCTTGTCAGGTTGATGATCGGTGGTGTCGTTGAACGCAGCGGCTGCCTGGTCTGCTTGATCCGCAAGGACGTCCAACGCGGATTTCACACGGTCCAATCCCAATCCACCCGCGACAGCAAGTTTGCCACCAGCATTCGTGGACGACGTTTTCCGCCTTTTGGGAACCGGACTCTCTGGTTCATCCAGAGGTCGTCCTTTCCCATTCATCTTGCCCCTCTGCTTCGTCGTCGCCCCCGACCTTCCGTCCTCGTTCATCATGAGTGCAGCGTCCAGCAAAGACGCCAACGGGGTGGTCGGGTTGCTCGTCATACCCATACCCATACTCTTCTCGCTATTCGCCACCGCCCGTCCATTCTGACGGTTTAGAGCCGACTTTATCTGTCCGGGTGTACCCATCACGCCGCTGCCCGCCCACGGCGAGTCATACGAACTCGTCGCGGTGTTGACGTTGACATATACCAAAGAACTTTCCATATTGTGGGTGGAGATACTCCCTGCGGAACCCGTGCCCATGTTCGAATAGTGCAAAGCATTATTCCTTTTCGGTGTCCGTGGAACGGGCGTCGTGGTCTTCGACTGTGTCTGTGTGTGGCCACCCCGCTGCGGACTGGATGTCGCCGTCGACGTCGACGCCTCAGGACCCGTTCGATAATACGCCCCAAACGCTCCGCTGGCAATACGCTCTTGTCTGTCTTGTTCCATTTTCTCCTGCTCCTTCTGGCTTCGAATCTGATCTTGCTCATATACCAAAGCTTCTTTTTCACGTTCGGCATGCTGCATGATTCCAGTGACGATGGCCGCCCTTTTTCGTCCAATTTTCTTCGCGGCTAGAAGAAGATGCTCCGTATAGGCGTCTGAAGTCAATGTTTGTGAATGCCGCTTCCCAAACGATTTATTGTAATTGCTGTGATCCCGAGAACGTCTCGGAGGTAGAGGAGTGGTCTGCGTCGAAGAGATGGGTTTAGAGGTGGACGCTGCGGCAGGGGAATTGGGAATTCTGGACTGGGACTGGGGTTGGGATTGGTAGTTATGGTAGTATGGGGTTTTGTCTCGTGTTTCCTTCATTTCTGTGTCTTCAGGGATCGAGACGAGATTTGATTTGGGGACAAACTCGCGGGCCTTTCCCTTGTCTTGCCTTGGTGTCATAAACGGTTGCAAGAATAGCAAGGGCTTGAGTCTGGTAAGCTCAGACTCGAGAGATAACTGCCGTTTCTGGGAATCTTGAAGCTAAACAGAACAATTTCAATAAGATGGGATCGGAAAAGATACAAACCATACCTTAGCTCTCAACATCCGGTTTTCAGATTCATACGACCCCCTCAGGCGCTCTATATCCTGCAAAATGGATTAAAACATGGGAGATGATAAGATTAAAAGACGGGGGACAGACTTCTGATTTGCTCGGTTTATTTCTCTGTGTTAAGAGTGCTTCCGCTGTTCGGTCCCAGCTCTCCCGTTCCGACTCCCATCGTTCACGTTCTTCTTCAATTTGCCCGGCAAGGAAATCACGGTGCGTGGTCAGGTTAGCGATAGTCTCTGCCTGTCTCTCTAATTGACTAGGGTCCACTGACACCGCTTGTGCAAGTGATAAAACCTGTCAGACCAATAGTAAAAAAGCTGGGCTGCATCAAAAGTTATTGGTCACTTACCATATCCAATAATTCCCTTTCCCTGTGGCTCATATGAGGATTCGACACGAAATCGACGCTCCTCTCTGTCGAATTGAGCTGCTCAACGCCTGAAAAGCCCAACTCGGTTAATCTCCGACGTATTCCCGCGACATCTTGGAAGGATTTGACTTCCGATGATATGAAAGTGTCGTTGGGGCTATCTCCCGATCCGAAATCATGGGTGGTCGCTGCGATGCCACTGTGTTCGTCTGGGGGCGCTGGAGAGGGGGACATATGGTACATTATATCGGATAAGGTGAGGGAGGGGGGGTTGTCCGTCGAGCTCATGATAAATGGAGGCCTTGTGTGTGCTAGATGGGGTGCATTTGACGGTATCTCGGTGAGAAATGAGAAACAGCCAAATGCAACTCCCTAAAATCGTGTCGCCAACCCAAATACTGACAAATATTCGCCGCGCGGGGTCACGTGCTAATGACTTTATCGCCTTTTCGAACCTCGCCTACGGCAATTTTTCATTTTTCTGTGTGAAGCTTACTGATGATCATGAATGTCCCTGTGGGTAACGGTAACCAACAACTGTACAACCCTCATAAAGTCCCAGACAAGTCCCTTTTATGATAGAGTCCATGGATAAGTTTCAGCAAACGCCAGTGGCAGATCTAAATTCGTAGGTTATCATAGCTTCCAAACTACATACTCACAATTCTAACCAGTCTAACACCGTAGCGCCCAGATTGTGCGGAGGGATTATGTCTGCTCCAAGTGTAGGAAAATTGAGGAACAGCCTCCTGCGACATACCAAGATGGATCGTCTGAACTTGAACAAGTGGTATCGAAACTACGCTTGCACTATGTTCCCGGAGAGACGGAAACTACCGACATGTTATCTACTATCCAGACCGAGAAGGCCAAACTCGAGAACGTCAACCAAGACTTAACCCGCCTCGATGCCATCATACAGAGACTAGAAGCTCAACGAAAGGAGCTCGAGCTCAACATAAAATGCCGCTCGGCTCTTCTGGCGCCCATCCGACGATTGCCCGACGAGATTCTCTCCGAAATCTTCTTATTCTGCTCACACGGCAAAGTCGATGTATGTTCTCCGCGATCTGCCATTTGGCGAATAGAACAGGTATGCACACGATGGCGAGGCGTTGCGATGTCCCTTCGAGAGGTGTGGTCCTCCATCGAAGTCAATTTGGGGTGCTTGACGCCATACAACGCCGCGGTACCGATCGCGACAGTCGATCGTTTGGTTTCGCGGTGCCTTCAGCGGTCTGGAGAACGGCCTTTAACGATCAAGTTCTTCGAGATTGGCTTACCTGCACATTTCGAGGCAATCCTCCACCTTTTATCGCGTTGTTCAAACCGCTGGGAAAACCTATCCTTCTCCTTGTCCATGTTCGAAAACCCCCAGGAGTTCAAACATGGGTTATCAATGCTCAAATTCCTTGAGCTTCGTGGAAATTACAAAGGGATCATCCCGATGAACTCATTCAACCGGGCTGAGCGCCTGTCACGCCTTCGCCTCCACGGCGTTTCTAGACCCCTCTACCATCTCACCTTACCCTGGTCGCAAATCCAATACTTGGATGTCAGTTACTGCAACTTCTGGCCACGAGAATTTACGGACATGCTAGCTCTGATGCCCAACCTCTCGACCCTCCTTTCAAAATGGAACAAAAGATTAGGTCAGACCAACCACCCGCACACCCTGTCCCAGGTTCGCCTTCGCCATTTACGCCTTTTCCATTTTGAGGCAGCGCTGTCCGATATATATACCACACTGCCACCACTATACATGCCAGCGTTATCTGACTTGTCTATCCATTGCGGGAAACAAAACGCTTCCAACACCGATTACTCCTACATAGGCGACGCCATCGTGGAGTTCATTCGATGTTCACACTGCTCCCTAACCACTCTTTCACTAGCCTCCGTCGATTCAGCATGCGTCTCTCGTATCCTAGCCTTCACACCAACACTCAGGAATTTATCTCTGAGTTATATCCAAAACGTTCAATACAACGTTCAAGAACTCTCACAGCCCGCAGCCAAGGTCCCATTACTCGAAACATTTCACTTGACATGTAAAAATAATCAAGGGAACGTCACCATACACCCATTGGTCGAATTCATCCGGAACCGAAGCCAGCCTCAGCAAAGCTGTCCCATACTCCAGAAGCTGGACTTGACTTTCGGGGAACGGAGAGGGGTTGACGATTTTGTGGAACTGTTAGTGCCAGTGAGTTTATACTCTGGCATTTCTGTTACCATCCACTCTCTCGCAGCATGAGGCGGTGGTATATCATATGGTATATTACAGAAAATAAATGCAATCAGAGTAAGGACATCCTCTAGAATCCGGTGTTCATGTATCTAAACTTGATATAGCGCCCATCATCTTCAAATACGTCGACACAGAATTCGACGCTCCCTTCCCATTCGGACCAATCACCGAATCCAAAAACCGAGAACCTTGGCTCCTCCCCGCAACATAATCCTCCAAATATTTCGCAGCGGTCCCTTCCTTATTACCCATCAAACGGGCAACTTGGTTACTCAGCCCAGATCTTTCCAATCCACCGGACTGCGATGCCGTACACGACTCGAGGACACCCAAGAATGTTTGCGGTCGTCCTTTGGTGTTGAGAAGATTGGGTTCCACGAAGAAGCGGTAACGTCTGGCCACGTATTGGATTCGAGGGTGGAGTGGACGAACACCGCATTTTGTGGTTCCAGGATGGGATAAATCGAGGCCGATCCGGGGAGAGAAGTATACGGGTGGTGGGCTTTTAGGAGTCTTAACTGGCTTCAAGTACATTGTCGTAGCTCGGCGTGCAGCAGAGGCGCTGCCCTGAGATGTAGAGGTAGAACTGCTAGTGGGGGGAAATGCAGATATGTCTCCAGACCATCTTTGTTCGACGAGTTCTTTGATTCCAGATACTTTACTTGCTTCAAGGATCCGGTCTACAAGGAGCGAAGGACCAGAGATGATCTTTCCTCCCTTCACTTCACGTATGCTACGAAGGAGAACTCCACCACGGATACGTTTAGTTTCCGTTTCTGTCCCTGATGCTCCTGAATTTGGGGACGATAAACGAGTGCCACCGAATGTTAAGTCCATCCCTTTCCGAGAGCCGTCTCTGTATTCAGTGAGACTCGTCGAGCTTCGATGGGAGTCCTTGGAGAATCGCGGAGCTCGATGGAAATACCTATTCATTCAATGAACAGTGTCAATGAAAGAAAACACAGCACAGCGACGCGTCGAGAGAGAAGTATCGAAAAAAAATATTGTACCCACCATCTCCCACTAAGCTTCTGCTCTTCACTACCATGAGTAAACGGATCCTCGTGAATATCCTGAAGCTGCAAATAAAACTCGGCTTCCATGACTTGAAATTCAACTTCACGCGACTCCCGCGCTGGCCTCACGACGATTCTAAATTCATGCAAAAGTGTCTTCGCAATCTGGTCAAAACGTGTGGCAATTTCATCTTCTTTTGTTAATGAGGATAGGTCAAGTAGTTCTTGGAAAGCTGTTAGCCTGGCGTCTGCGTCTGCGTCTGGGATGACTTCGACCTCTTCTTCTTCCGGTGGCAGCTCTGATGCGTCTAGCTTGCTCTTTTTCGCGAAGATTGGGTAGACTTTGGAGTTGGAACCCTCTGATTTTCTTTTGGGTGGCATGCTTCGTCATGCGTCAAGGAGAAGGAGGTGCAAGATATTTGGCTCAGAACGTAACAAAGATGGGTGTGAAGGTGAATTTCCAGAGAACTGAATTGAGTTGTGTTCTCTAAGAGCTAATTATAGCTGTGCGTGCCGAAAGATGCCGATCCGCCAAGTGGTCTATTTGAAACTCCGATAACTATGCCTTCTGGCCCGGAATCCTGCTTTAAACGTTGGATCCAACAAGTCCTCCAATACAACCGTTTCTCCTTCATTTTCTCCAAATTATTCCAACTCTATTTGTTCCTTAGACTTCCAACAAAATAGCAGCCTTCGTATCTGAGTCAAATGCTTCAGAATTCGCACAACACTCGGAGTCAACGAACATCTTGAAACGCTGCCTTGAATTTGGAATCTCGCAAGTAAATGGGTTCGTTAACAATTGCTTTCCAATTGGCATTCACTAATCTAACCATTCATTTTCCTTCAGTTCACTGATCTGTTGATTACCCTCTACATAAATACCTGTTCGAACTTCGGGATTCGCTTGAGGAAACCACATTTTGGACGGGCTTCACCTCATCTTCTCCTTTGATATCCCTCAGTTTTATTTCAAAATCATTCCGTCAATTCAGTATCATCATGGTGATAAGATAGAACTATCCACAAAACGGCATACACCAGCACAATGTCAGTGACGCCGACTGATGTCTTGTGCCATTCTGTGGAGCCGGTAGAAACCCTTATCGCTTTCTTCCGAATTCAACCAGGCCTGTTTGCTCGACGACTGGAATAAAGCAAAGTTTCCTTTTATCTATCATCCACAGACCAAAGACGTCTCTATTTTAGACAACCAAGACGGTTGCGACGTTAGTGTTCAACGTACGTTCAAATTCAATAATTGTCGAATCCTAACTTATGTCTTTTTGCCGTTATCCTTCAGATACACGGGGGGTGAAACTGGATTCAATTATTGCCATTCACCGGAAGTTCAATTCGCAAGGCTCGATCCACGTTAACTCAAAGATTAACCTGTGCCAAACATGTTAGAATCTTCGTTTCGGACACTGTTCTGGTCGATTGTTTAGGGCTGAATCTCAAGTCTCGTGGGTCACCTCAATGACCGCCAAGTACGTTTTTTACTTCATGACGTATTCCCTTCCCTACAGCTAAGATTTCCAATGCAGATTCGCAAACTTCTCCTGCTCAACAGCCCCTTGGCCTTTGCGATTCACGTTGGTGCGACCCAACCAAAGAGGTCCAACCTCCTCCGATGAAAACAGAAAGCAAACGTTGCTAGTGCTCTGAGGTCATGCCGA